>JBAMJV010006177.1:0-102500 GCA_037951105.1 Echinarachnius parma
TGTGTGGGTGTGTGTGTGTGTGTTTCTGTCTTTCTGACTGTCTTTGTTCAAAACACTGTTTGATTCCTCACCCAACCACTTGGCGCAAGTGAGATTTGGCAGTCTTTTAAAGATTGTCTTTTTGTTCAGTCATGCGTGCAGAGATTTAAATGAAAAGGGTACCGAAAATATGCTGGGAGGAATAACTCTACCAAGACATATCATAACAACCCATGATTAACTGTTCATAATATACTTCAAACAAGACAACTTTTAAAAGATGGACATTTTTTTCTGACTTACTCTGTATAGTGCTTCACAGATCTGGTGCTTCAAGCATCGAGCCATAATTGAAACGATATGGGGGTACTTCCCATGAAATCCTTTTCGATGCTCGCATTATTATAAGCCATTAACCTGACTAGCATACATTGTGATATGCACCGAAAGCTCGATGACGATGTGAGGGACTGATAATTATTCTCTTTTGTTTGTTATTATAACATCCAGAATTTAAAGATAAAGGGCTGTTCTAAGACAAATAAGAATGTAGATTTAAAGGAAAACACGAAATGGACGTCATGCACCGGCTGTATTTTGTATCTCTTATTGTTTCGATGACTGTTTTATTTGAAAAACAATAATGTTCCACTATATGAATGAAATTGATATGATTA
This sequence comes from Echinarachnius parma, assembly GCA_037951105.1. Taxonomy (NCBI): domain Eukaryota; kingdom Metazoa; phylum Echinodermata; class Echinoidea; order Clypeasteroida; family Echinarachniidae; genus Echinarachnius; species Echinarachnius parma. The sequence goes on from JBAMJV010006177.1 coordinate 657, forward strand.
TGATATTGACACGATCATTTTCATGCATATTATGAACATATCAATTTTCAATTGTATAACCTGGCCAAAAAGGAAACACAATTTGATAATACTATATTTGCAGGAGATAAACCGTGAAATATATACCCCTTTCATGATATTATAATTCCACACTTATCTATATTCAAACATATCTTATTCTTGTTATTCGTATACAGCTATTCACTTATGTTCAACATGGAGCTATAATAGAGCTAGTAATTGGTATAAAGGTCTTTGAAATGTTAAGTTATGTTAGAAATATTAAATACTAGTACTACAGTAGGGTTGTAATTAACAACTTTACAAGAATATATATAATAAAATCATCACAAAGCCATGTCATATGATAATGTACTTGCTTTAATTCTTATATAACTATTTAGTCAAAACCACTATGTGTCCAAAATGTGTTTCATATCTTGTTATAATACATTTGCACGAATTCGAATAACGAATCCTGATTGTATACAGTAAATTACAGTACTAATTACTAATATGATACCAAAATGCCTGACCTCAGCTTATCTCGATCCTTTTTGGACTATATCAAAGCATGCAGCAGATCAGACGTCCATAAACAAATGTAATGATATTATATCGCTATATACTGTTTTTCACGTGCAGGAAGATGCTTAGATATCAAAATGCGCTCTATAAATTGACAACAAAGACTAATTTGTTATATATTTGTCTGTGTTTTATCGTACACCGGACTTCATACTATGAAGTGCACGATACCAGGAGCTGGAGTACAGGGGTCTAGTCGTCAACATATCTTACATCAAGTGGTAGAACCACTTAAATGACAACATGGGGGTTAATCGAATATAAGCCTGAGGAGAGGTGAATATACTCGATGCAAAAAAGTTCGAGGGAGGAGTTGCTACTGACATGATGAGAGCAAGAACATAATTATTTGCCCTTATATAGTGTTAAGCGTAATGTATTATTAGATTGTAATGATTTTAATGTTGAATGTTGATCCCCACGGAGTGGGGGTGTACCCTATCATTGGCTACGCCATGCACTGATCATTATGATAACCTTTGTCCCCTTGCCCCCCCCCCCCCCCCACCGTGTCCCCACGTACGCAGCCTTGGCCAACGCAGTGGCCTATTTAGGACAACCATGTTTGCATCCTAACATTGACATAAACGATTGACGTCTCCCGGCAATGGACTTGAATGTTTATACCTCCCATTATTACCCTATAATTGAGGACAGTTTTGTTATTGAACTGACAAACATACAAAACGAACGATATTTATAGGATTAATTGTCTTATGTTACACAGCTATAGTACATCAAGTACCCGTATACAGCAAACAAAAGGGTTAATACACCAGCATCTGGTTTTCAAAAATTCCTGACTCTACTCTGAATATTCATTGATTGCCAATTTCGAAATTCACATGCTGGAATGTAAATAGGACAAGGGAATAGGGACAAGGGTCATCATTATACTTCTCAAATACATGTAGATAATAACAATACATGACATAATCATTGAATGCAATTTAGGGTAGGTTTTCCTAACGTTTGTACAGACGTGTTCTCGCATAAATTGCAGGTGGAAGCAGCTATAGCTAGTGGCGACACTACGATTTCAAATTTGAGGTTTGGGAGGGGGAGGGGGGAAAAGGCATCGTGTTGGGGAGCTATATAGGGGCGGGGGGCTAACTGTCTTACAAACAAAACTGAATAGCGGGGCATATATGAGTTTACGTATGTGTGTGTGTGTGTGGGGGGGGGGGGGGGGGGGGGGGGGGGGGGGGGCAATGCCCTTCATGCCCCTGGCGCAGGCCCTTGCCGAAATGACAATGGTTAGTGATTGTATAATTTAATGTTAACCCACACTGAGAGGAAATGTATAGGAATGGGGGTAGTGCATGAGATGGCCAAGAAATTCCACCAGGATGGCACATGTAACATTTCATTTGTACCTTGCCCCCCTCCCCTCTCCACGGTGTTTAACTTTGGAATAGTACGCAAATAATTACCGTTGGTGAAGGTGATGGGACAAACTATCACTCCGAGGCGATCTGGATGTAGCTATCTTTCCGAAGCGAAGCTGAGGAAAGATAGCGTATACATTCAGATCGCTGAGGAAGTGATAGTTTGCCATCGCCTGAAACCAAAAGGTGATTATTTGCTTTATATTCCACATCAATTATTTTAATCACAAACGACCTATAACTAAACACAAAGGGCTAACAAGTTTGGAATATTGAGCAATTGATCCAGTCTATTATTTTTATTTCGTCAATCCCTCACATGAACAAGATTTATGATTAAAAGTCAAAGACGCTTATACCATTGTCTATTAAGCGTGCCGCGCGTAAACGTTGCGCACCAGCGCGCTACCTTTTTGCGCACTAACGCGCGCACGCGTACTTGCGCGCTAACACAGTGCAACGCACTTTTACCGACTATCTAGTGAGTGCAACGCACTTTCACTCAAGATATCTACACAGTGTAACAAACTTTTCTTCTCCCATCAATGATGGGCGAAACTATATTTCTTCACGTGATTAACTTTTGACCAATCGTAGAGCAAGATTCTTATTATGTGGAATATAAACCGAATATCAGTCTCTATTCCGACGTTTGTTCCACTATATCGCTCCATTGGTGGTATAGTACAAAATCAGATTAATAAGAGAAGCCCCAAGTAGATTCGATTATTTCTGACTTAGTAAGTTATTGCGTTATACGATAGTACTAAATTATTCATATACTTTTCGATGAGTTTGTCTTTGTTAAAGTTTGTTACTACAACGGATACAGCGCCAAGGACGGGACCTTTATACACAGTGACACTATGATACAATGGGAGTGGTGTAGCTACGGGGGCCGGGGTCGGGGTCCTTATTTACTAGTATTGTATGGATTTAGATCAGGGGCGTAGCTGCGGGGGGGGGGGGGGGGGGGGGGCTGAAGGCCAGGGCACGTGCCCCACAAAATGTCTGTGCCCCCCTCCCTGGTACTCCCTTACTTCATACCTGCAAAAAGAAACGACAAAAAGCGGAAGCACGGCAAAATCCTTTCATTTTCTGCCGATATCATAGTATTTAAAAAAACAAAAATTATCAGCATTTTTGGCAAAAATCATGTCATTTTCAGGTACCGCATATCCCGTAAATACAAAAAGTAATTAAGGTCAGCTAACTGAAAACATGTGCCGCTCATAAAATGGCTAGGCTCCCGCCCACCTCCCACATTTCGTTCATACTCATACTCATAGACTAGGAGATTATTTTGAGGTACATCGATTCGTTTAGAATTTGTGTTAAAGGGACTGTCCGCCTTTTGCAAGCCAAATTTCAAAAGTTGCGAGGTTATTGTCTTATATGAAAGAAAATGTCATTGAACAGCATGCCTAAAAAATTAGGGCTTGAAATCTCTTTTTCGTGGAGTTATAGACCTCAAAATAATAAAACGACACAGCGCGTTTCATTGTGCATTATACGAGTATTCACCCGGTGCGATATTTCGCTCACGGCGCATTCCACGGAGTACCACGTTGCTGTGCGTGACCACTACGTGACCCGCGCACAGATTGTGATCGAACAACGGCGTAAGCGAATACTAAACAAAATAACCAAAACTCGCTAAAACTGACTATACATGTAATTGTATATTCTTCATTTTCGAGACCTTTTCCGTGACATACCTTTACAAATGTCGGCTTCACAATACCTTTACAAGAATAAGTACAATATTGTTGTAGTCAGTTTAAGCGAGGTTTGGTTATTTTGCCCAGTGTGCGGTCATGCTATTCTTATGTGTGCGCGGGTCACGTAGCTAGCGCGGGTCACGTAGGGGTCACGTATAGCGTTGTGGTACTTCGTGGAATCCTTGTACGAAATTCCTCACTGGGTGAATATACATAATGCACAATTGTTTGTTGGACGACGGTTTATTAGTTTTAGGTTTATAACTCCACGAAAAAGAGATTTCAAGCCCTAAATTTTTCAGGCATGCTATTAAATGACATTTTCTTTCATATAAGACACTAAACTCGCAACTTTTGAAATTTGGCTTGCAAAAGAGGGAATGTCCCTTTAAATTACTTGTATGGCATTTCTATCATAAAATTCTAGTGTAAGTTATGTAAAACTAACAATTTGATGTATTGTAAGTATAAAAGAGCAGTCCAGGGATCTACATGCATACAGAAACATGTGCCCACTAAATTCGTATTGTCATTATTATTACTATTAATAATTATTATTAATTATTATTATAATCATCAGTATTATTATAATTAATAGTAGTAGTATTGTTATTAATCATTATTAATATCATTATTGTTATTATCATTATCATTATCATTATCATTATCATTATTATAATTATTATTATCATTATTATTATTATTATTATTAACATAATTAATATCTATTATTATTATTTATTATTATTATCATTATTGTTACTGTGCTGATTGTCATTATTGCGATGTACTGTTGGAAGTACTTTGGCCGAGTTGTCTAACACCGTGAGCGTGTAGTTTTCATAGCAACAAACGACCAGCCGACTTTCGGCTGGCCACACCGGAACCTCACTTGCTTGCATGCCGAGACTAGGCCGATAGTTAGCTAGCGCATATAGCGTGTCAAACCACTTACCGCTAGATTTGCCGAGCATCGAGAAACAACGACGTATTTTGCTGCCCCTTGAAGATTTGTTTGCCGAGATAATTGGAATGCTGAAGAAACCGATGAAGAACAAGATAATCTGTAGACTCTACACTATACCCTAATCGTGAGTTAAGCCTGCCTTATTACCTAAGGTCTATGTTTTTTTCCTACATTTTTAGAGTCAGAAACTTTGAAAATGAATCATTCTTCATTTCAGTTCAGGACATCACTGACATGACACTGATTCAGAATGTAATCGTCATTATTATTGATTTTGGGAAATGGAATATATCCCCATCTACTCTAAAGTTGCTTTCGGCTTGTTAATACATGTTATTTAAAGAAATTATCATATATCCTCCTGAAATTTGGAGGTTAATAATATTGGATCTTTTTCATTTTTTTAACTTGGAAGTTGTTTAGATCGACAAATCTAGCGCTTTCAGTTTCATGGCTCGCTCTTTGTCCTTTTGACATTATTACTGAAATATTTTACTGTCGGCCTTCTAGCGTAAAAGTAAAATATTTCAGTAATAATGTCAAAGAGGCCATGAAAGCGCTAGATTTGTCAATCTAGAATTAGAACTTCTAGAAGTTGTGTTGACTGTTGTTGCAATTTGTTGTTGTTTATATTATTGCAAAGTTCCAGTTGCAAGTTGTCATGGACGGTTGTGGACTGTTTTGTTGGAGTGTTTGGTTGTATTGTGAGTATTTTTATTTCAGCAAACAAAGTTGAAGCCAAAAAGTGGTAATGGGAAAGCTAGGTACCGAAATCAATGACATTCTCTTACTTTAGACAGTTCTAGTTCTACCTTCATTCACTTCGTTCATTTCGTCATGGACCCCGGCCACTCCCGATCCTATAGACTTTGTACACACAGACAGAGTGCATAATTCACCCCTCCACAAGACAAGTGGTTATCCTTAAATAACTGCTCACACTCACAGATGTACATGATACAAGTGTTCAGATTTATAATTTTCTACAGTACTGGTGATATATATCTGTGTATAAAGTTAGTGCAATATGAGTTTAATAGCAAGTATCACTTTGCATTTTTCCCCATTACTTGTATATTTATGACATTCTGTTTTTTCATGGAATTTTCACACATCAATTAGTGAACATATATCAGATCACAGAAATACACATTTGGTCAACAAATTTACAGTTTTTGCCATGTCAACAAAGTTACTAGATCCCTTTAAAAGGGCTGATTTTGAAAAGGATACTAAATTTTTTACTAGCTAGATCCCTAGTACATGGACTAATGAACATAAATGAAATGATGTTAAGAAGTTAACATTTAAAAAACTTTCTTTTACTTATAATTCGAAGATGACTGCTGAGCTTGGCCGTCAGAGGCCAGGAATGGACCCGCTCAGGAATCAGGGTCAGACTAAGCAGCTGGAGATGACCAAGCACACGGACTATGACCAGTGGCAGCGCAAGGGGCGCAGCAGGCTGGAGGCCAGGCTGAGCACCAGGGGGGAGGAGGAGTCAAAGGCGGGCAGCTCAACAAGTAGACCAGAGTCAGGTAAGTAGACAGGGACAGCGTGGGAGGGGCGGGAGGGGAGGGGAGAGGGAAATAGAGACCAGTGGCAGCGCAAGGGGCGCAGCAGGCTGGAGGCCAGGCTGAGCACCAGGGGGGAGGAGGAATCAAAGGCGGGCAGCTCAACAAGTAGACCAGAGTCGGGTGAGTCAAAAGATAGATAGGGGTGGGAGGGCCCTGGGGAGGAAGGAGGAAGGTTGAGGGGTGGAGATAGATGGAGAGGGAGAGTGAGGGGAGACTCCGTACATGTATCACTAGTGTCGGCGCAAGGGGCGCAGCAGGTTGGCGGCCCGGCTGAGTACCAGAGGGGAGGAGGAGAGACGGGCAGCTCAACAATTAGACCAGATCAGTCAAGAAGGTAGACAATCTGAGTATCTGACATAATAAGAGATAGAACGGGGGAAGGGGAGGGAATAAAAGAGTGTGTGAGGGGAGGCGCAAGGGGCCCATTAGGCTGAGGGCCAGGCTATATAATCGCAAGAAGAAGGGGGGGGGGTTAGTGGATGGGTGGATGAACCAGAGACAGACAACTGACATAAAGCTCAACAAAATATTCTGGACCAGAGTCAGTTACTGTAAACTGGGGTGATTATAGGCAATTGGCTGACTTAATTAATATCAAAGTTGGTTAGGAAACTAATTTGAGTAATGGAAACTTGCCAGCTCACTTGTTTAAGTTTGACATTTAATAAAATATTTGGTTCAGTGCCATCATCATTTTATCAGGGACTATTGAATTAATCTGAAACTATATCTGAAATATATGAGATGAAAGATATATGTGTGCCAGAGATACTAGTCATCCATTGTATAAAATTTACACTTTTCTAACGATTTCATGTATGCATTTTATTTCTATAATCTTATACCTGTCTAGTGCTGGACTTCTCCAAGCTTCCAATCCAGATGAAGTCGAGCACCAAGTTCAGCGTGGGTCCCGGCAGCTGCAACCACAAGCACGGCCGGGCCAGGAGCGCGGTGCATGATGGGGAGGACGTGAAGTTGGCGAAAGAGAGGCAGAAGGAGATGAACGTGCTGAGTCTGCTGATCTTGGCTCGGCAGAAGGCGTTGGAGAGCTACAAACTCAGGGAGGAAACCCTGTATCCTTTTTATTTTGCAATTTGACACTTCTAAGTACTTCTACTTTGGTACTCGACAGGATCCATAAGTCAGGATGTTGCGTCGAGGGGGAATTGTGAGGTGTCCCATGTTGGTGCAATAACTGCATATCATACAATGTGCATGTAAAAATCACTTCACAGTCATTAATGGCCGAGTTTGGCAACTGCTCCCGCAGAGGCTCCTAGTGACAGGGCTACTGGAGCCGGGTGGGTTGTGTACAAAGTCTATGGAGATTACAGAATCTCGAAGGGAACTGGTTAATAACAGTGGATTGGGTGCTGAAGCCTGTCTGCCTCGTACATAATCAACTTATAAATAGATTATAAAGTATTCATCTCAATATATTAGTTAACCTTTATTTTCTTAACCCCTTGCCTATAGGAAGGAACCTGATAGGCTATAATGTACAAATTGTCAATGGGAATGTTAGAATCCCAAAAAGGAACAGGTCATAATAGCATTTTGAATTTCTGAAGCTGTTGAAATGATCGATACTTTGTTCAGACAGATGGATATTATGTACAATACTTTTCACCCTCTATAATTGTTTTGCCTTGACTGGCTGCTCCAGATTGAATGAAAATTCAAAGTTGAGACTGGAAATAGAGGGCAGTGAGAAGAATGTGGTAAGTAGTACATAGAATCTTGAGTATAGCAACTAGCAAACTTTGGTCATTCGACAGATTGTTTATCAATATTGATGTAAATGTAATACATTAATTGGTGTAGATCGAGTTAAAAGCTTTAAAAGTAAAAAACTGATGATTAGATTTGAACTTCTTCTTTGTTGGTGTTCCGTTTTTCTACAGTTTATTGTGTTATGATAAAAATGGAGTGCAATTTTAAACGTGCTAATTAATTACTGGTTTTCAAGCAACAAAAATGAAAAGACAGAGGTTCAAGAGCAGTTACAATGAGCTCATCTGTAGAATACTTTTGTTGAACTTTACCCCAATTGCTATATTCAATACAATAGTTCAATTTAATTCAATCAACGTTTAATTGTTATCATATTTTTCATAAAGGCATGAACTCTGAAGGCATGAATATACAAGGAATATACAATTTGTATACATTGTATAAAGTATATTGTGCTTAAATATGTAAGATATTTCTTTTTATATCTACTTTTAGCATAAAGAAGTCAAGGACCTGCTACAGAAGTATGAGAGATACAGGGTAAGTTTAAAACTCAATACATTTATGTATATGTTTGCATTTTTTTGTTAAATACAAAATTGATGTATGAATTGTTTTTCTTGTGATTCGTTCTTAATTCCCTTTTCTTGGAAGTCTTTTACTCTATTATAACAACAAAAAATGTTCACTTCTTCAGTTCTGATCTTTAAGGCATCTGTAGATCTGTTATTTTTGTCATTTCACCTCTGATGAAGATTCGGCTAGGATCAAAAGCTTATAGGCCTACATTATGTTTTTTTGTTTTTTTATAGACAGCTTTTGGAAGTCTTTTTCTTCATGCAAAATGATTATGATAACATTTCTAATTTTCTCTCAGGGAGCCGTTTCAACGCTGACAACAAAATTTGAATCGCAGAAGGAAACTGCAAACAGGCAACTCCAGCAAGTCAATGATAAGATAGCACAAGATCTCCAGGGTTAGTATCATCAGCTCCGACTCTCATCACTCTCCCTCCCTATCCACTAAACAGGGTGGCCCAAATAAAAAATGGAATGACATACTTTCCATTTAATAGGTCAGGGATGCTAGTTTTCAGGCTATAGCCTGATTTCAGGCCCTGACACCTTTCCATATCAGGCTTGATCAGGCTTCATATTGTACATAACATATGAGGCTCCAACATGTCTGGGTCTCTGGAGAAACCAACTGGTATCCCTGATAGGTACAGGGAGACTGGATTCACTAGATGGGGAATCTTGTACTGATACAATTGATCCCAAGAGCAGTTGTTTTGATCATGAAGCAGTTTTTGTGCATTGTCGCATTTTGTGGCCCATGGATGCATGCATGTCAGCTAGGATTTAAATTGGACAAAGTTAAAACAAACTTTGACCTGTTAATTGGCATTTTTAGCTTGTCATGGCTTAGAGCAGTGAATTCACATCATTAATTTTTGGAAATATTATTTATGATTTATGATCATCTCTGTTACCAGCATTTATGCATTACATATGATATCTATTTTTTTGATGCAGTTCTGCAGAAGCAGGTGGATAAAGCCGACGGTCTCCTGAAGGAGAAGAAGAAGGAGCTGGCGACCTTGACCAGCTACAAGGACAAGGAGTACCCGGTGCGAGCCATGCGGATCAGAGAGCTGCATAAACAGATCAAGTACCTGGCCAAGGAATTTAAGGTCAGCCTTTGAAATATCCATTATGCTGTATACAGTGAAACCGCATTATAATGAGCACCTTTAGCCCATTGAATTGACCTCGTTATATCGGATATGTTGTTTTACCTGGGCTTTATAATATTGAAATACATAGAACCTGGACCTGGGAAATTACCTCGCTATATATCAGGGTCCCGTTGCTGAAAGAGTTGCAATCAATTGTAAATTGCAATTTCTAACTGTTTTGTGTGAAAGTATGTATGGTCATCTTATTCTGTTGTTTATTTTGGTCATGACTTTTTAGGCAAAACAAGACGAGTTAGAGAAGATCATGGATGTAGCGATATCCAAGTACTCGCAGCGGCGTGACGAGAGACTGCAAGAGATCCAATCCAACGCTACAGACATGGCTCATGATTTCATGCAAGCTAGAAGGCACCGCGATAAAACAGCAATTTTTATTATTAAATGCAACAGGTCTTTCGTACTGTGCGTTCTTGTGTGTGTGTATAGTCATCTAATTCTCTTGATAATTTTTTGTCATGACTTTTTAGTCAGAACAAGACGAGTTAGAGAAGATCATTGATGTAGAGATATCCAAGTACTCCCAGCGTCGTGACGAGAGACTGCGAGAGATACCGTCCAACGCTACAGACATGGCTCAGGATCTCATGCAAGAAGGCACCGCAATAAAACAGCAATTTTTATTATTAAATGCAACAGCTGTGTCTTTCGTACTGTGCGTTCTTGTGTGTGTGTATAGTCATCTTATTCTCTTGATGATTTTTTGTCATGACTTTTAAGGCAGAACAAGACGAGTTAGAGAAGATCATTGATCTAGAGATATCCAAGTACTCGCAGCGTCGTGACGAGAGACTGCAAGAGATACCGTCCAACGCTACAGACATGGCTCAGGATTTCATGCAAGAAGGCACCGCAATAAAACAGCAATTTTTATTATTAAATGCAACAGGTCTTTTGTACTGTGCTCTCTTGTGTGTGTGTGTATAGTCATGTTATTCTCTTGATGATTGTTTGTGATTACTTTTCAGGCAAAGCAAGAGGAATTAGAGAAGATCATCGATGTTGAGATATCCAAGTACTCGCAGCGTCGTGACGAGAGACTGCAAGAGATCCAGTCCAACGCAACAGACATGGCTCAGGATCTCATGCAGGAAGGCGTCAAGGATATGGCTCTGCAGAATATCACCATGAAGAGGGTGAGTAGGCTTCCTTTCTTGGGTGCATCCTGTGCATCATGGAGGGGGGGGGGGGGGGGGGGGGGGTACTCTAATATTTTTTTTTTATGGAGGTGTGCCACAGTCAACTCAAAAGCTAGAGGCTGGTGAACAGAAGAATATTGTCAAAATAAGGGTCTTGGGAATTTATGGTAACTAACCAGTTGAATGTTTTAATAGGGCTTTGGGAATGGGTTATATAGCTTTCTATATGATGAATTGAGTGCTTGCTACATGCAGCTGCGGCTCCGCGTAGTTTGGTACTGGGGAGTTAAGAAAATTGCTATAATGGGGATAATTTTTTTGTAATACGTGAGAGTGGCTACTGACCACCTGCCGAATGGCCGTCAGATACTAAATCGCTTACTTATAGATCAACTCTAAACTGTCTATAAACTCTTGCAGTTTTTGCAATTCATTATTACATTTTTTTGTGTGTCTTTTACCAACTTGCTAGGAGATTGAGGATCACAAAGAAGAGAATGGTGAGATAGAGGGTGCGATCAGACAACTTGCCGAGTGTACCCCAAAACTTGCTAATGTCAGATGCAACTGTATACCTATTTCCATAAACTCTATCTGTCTTTTTATTTAGTATTACATTGTTTTTATTTGTATGTCTTTTACACACCTGCTAGGAGATTGAGGACCACTTAGAAGAGAATGGTGAGATAGAGGGTGCGATCAGACAACTTGCTGAGGAGGTCACATCATTAAAGGTGGACCCCAAGACCAACGTCAGGAAACAAATGTTTCCTCATCTGTATAGGGACGTTAACAAGTAAGTCTCACTTTGGCATTTTCATTTGATCCTTTTGTTATCTAGCTATCTAATGATCACAAATAAAGTTTTTAATATTTTGTCCTTAAAATAACATGCTGTTTTGAAATGTTGTGCTTCATTTTTCACTACCTCGCACAAAAAAAAAATTCATTTCTGTAAGCGCCCTCTCAACTAGAAGTTTAATATCCCTTTAACCTTTTCAGGACTGGTCCCAATAATTCGTGGACTGGGGTCTGTGGAGAATAAATGTTATACCATAATCAAATCATTTTGCAATGGGAAGAAATTCTTTTAGGATGGAAGGCTTGGCCCCTCATTGTCTTCAGTTTGAAATTGAAATATTCTGTGAAAATGGATAAGCAGTGGTAGTTCAGTTTATTGATACATAAAAAACACATGCATGTAAAATACAAAACAAAGCAGTTGGAGAACTGAAATAAGTTTTGTTTACAAATTATTAAGGCAATTTACAACATCAAAATACATCTTGAATACATTAAAAACATATAGGTAAATTATATAAAGAATCAATCATAATATTTAAATAATTCAAATGGTAGGAGAGTGATTAATATTTCGTCATCAATATATAAGATATTGCATTTCTTAGATATGGCAAAATGAATACAATGTACTACAGAGTGGGAAATTAAAGAAGAGAGAAGGTAGATGGACAGGTAATGATGATAGGAGAGTAGGAGTCATATTGAAGGGAGGAATTACATCAGCTCTCTGTAGTTTAACTTATTGAACAGAATCGTCATGTTTAATTGAAAGACGTTTGAAATATGAAGGACATAGTTAACAAGATGGTCACCAATTTCCTGTAGTAATTTCTGTTCAGAAATGATATTGACAGATTATTTTGTTCACACACTGATACAAATAGTTGAATCTTCTCATTTCATCACAATTTCATCACATAACCAAATACTTGTTATAAGCATTTCTGCATGAAGAGAGACAAAATTAAATAATAGATCGTTTGGAAACATAGCAAAATAGTGGGACAGCCATCCAAAATGTCTGTTGATATTTCATTATCCTATTAAAAGTATTTCAAATAGTGAAAAATTGAGTCTTTAACGTTTTTAATTAATGTAGTACATAATAACCAACCAACAAAATATATATTTAATTATTGAAATGTAATTCTCTTTCTTTTTCTTTTATTTCATTATTTATAAAATCTCAGATGCACCCCAGAAATGGATGTGGTTCTGGACATTCCAAGGCACGACTGGCTTCCAATATGAAACAAGTACCTCCGTCCCTGTCTTTCTGATTGTCTTTTCTAAATAGTTAGGATTACAGCTACAAACAAACTTTATGCAGTTTGGTGCAAAATGATATCTTCTTCTGATATGAACGTTTTGACTGTGTTTTCAAATCCTACTATTCATCCGTCCACGTGTTCGTTTGTACCGTCTTATTTTTTTGGAAAAAGAACTTCTCTTAAGTAGCTGATTGCAAAGAACAATGGGTACTTCCGATTTAAACATCCGAGGGTGTTTGCCATTTTTGACCTGTGTATAATGATCACCTTTTGAAGGGAAACGAACAATTGCCACTTAAGACAGATGACTCTATAGACGGATTATATACAAGTGTTTTTCTCTGCAGGGGATCAAATTTGGTGGCCACTATATGAAGGTTGGCTGCTATAGACAGGTGGCCACAAAGACAGGTTTGACTGTACTTTTATTGGCTTGTACCGTTTTGCACCATAGCAATGGAAGGTTTCTGAAATGGAAACCATCAGTGTTGAGGCCTAGTCTCACTGCAGCGAATCTCCTTCCGTTTCCTATCCATTTGCCATCCGGAAGGTACTAGCAGAATACTGGCAGGAGACAAATGATGCGGACCAAGTTCGGAATGGACTAATAGGACACTTTTAATTTGGCTCTGTTTCACATGAAAAAAAGCAGACATCGGAACACACTAACATGAAACGAATCGCAACTAAACGACTGGACAAAGCGCACGGACGGGAACTAGGTGGATGCTAGGGGCATACTTTTGGGTGGATTGGGACAAGGATGGATCACTTCAAATTTTGCTAGATATACTTTTGCCGTTTCGCCACATTTTGGTCGGATAGGAAACGAAAGGAGATATGCTGCAGTGGGGCTACCCCATTAGGTTGGAAGAATATATATTTGTCTAAAATTGTATTGCTTCTAATATAAATTTTAGACCTGTATTCTTCAGAAGATAAATTTCTGAACCCGACAACCATTAGTGTTAGGTTGTAAGAATAATTTCTTGCTATAAATTTGTATTGCTTCCAATGTGAATTTCAGACCATATTCGCCGTTCCGTATTTCATTCATACCTATATTTGATGGTACTGTCTCGAGTGTCTACCACTACTAGTAGTGCTATAGTACTTTTGCTTCAGGACCTCCGACATTCATCTTAAATTCTCCCATTTCTTGTTACAGACGTAACAGATAAACTTCCAATATAAATCTAAAGTGTTTTGTCTTCCTTTCCATCATTCCATCCATTTACATGTTTGTACCTATAATAACTTTAATAATTCAGCGTAAGTGTATACATACTGACTTTATCCTTCAACACTCATTCTCCCGACAACGATTAGAACATACTGATCTAAACGTTGAGCGATGAGTGGGTCCTTCTTATGACCACCACTCTTCCAAGAAATAATTTCTACTTGGTGTACCCTAAAATTTCCTCTCCAAGGTATTCTTCACCATGGAAACCTTCAAAGATTTATGGTTAGTGTACTAGCTGTCTGAACCTTCTGAAATTGAAGTTTGACAAAATAATTGTATCTTGATGCCATTATGTAGTACTCACTTTTGATATGAACCTATGTGTGTGCTCTCCAATTATAATATTCCACCGTCCATCTACTTTTAGATGTATTTGATTATTCTGTGTAGCATCTATGCATCAGAAACTCAGAAATTATTTTGTTTTTGTCAGTTATATTGTTTATATTGACCCATTCTCTGTTTTCCAATAGTGGAAGAAGCTATTATTGTGTTGAATCCATCATCGGTCTTTCTAAATCAAATCCTCTTCCATTTTGAAATCATTCCTATCCAGATTAATTTTTTGATATTTTTGAAAGAGTGCTATTGCAAGTGACATATTTTCAGAAGTAAATGTTGTGTTGCACTTTCTTCTGAAATTCTAGCAATTCAAACGGATCCATGAACACGATTTATACTGTTATCTTCTTCCCAATTTTGAATCCCCACTATTTTTTTTATGTGAACATGTGCTTCATTTATGTAATGAGTAATGAATGTAAGTACAGTGGAACCTTGTTATAATGAGGGCCTTGGGACCATGGAAATTACTTTTTTAAATTTTTATATAAGCTCTCTTTATACAGTGGAACCTCTTTATTACAAGCTGTTATAACGAGGTACCTGATAAAGTGAGCTAATTTGAAATGTCCAGGTTCTTTGTATGTTATTGTTTTAAGCCCTAGCTGAAACAAGATATCTGATATAACGAGGTAAATTCAATGAACCCAAGGTGCTCGTTATAATGAGGTTTCACTGTAATAAGTTCCACTGTAAAGCCCGGCGCAGACAGGGCCGACTCGACCCGATCCGACTGGTTTTCACTCGGGCTAGAGTCAGTTTCGCTCAGTCGGAGCTGACTCAACATGTCGAAGCGGTCTTGAATGACCTCCGACTGGCTCTTGACTGTCAAAACCGGAGTCCTGAGGCAACGCATACTGATTTAATCAGGCTGAAAACCAGTCGGATCGGGTCGAGTCGGCTCTGTCTGCGCCGGGCTTAAAATGCAATGTCACCGACACTGAATTTGTAAAGCAAGTAACTTGGTTATTTGAAATTCCCTTACAAACTTTCAACTGACAAGTGTATCATTCATGAACATAAGTGTACCTACATAATGTACAAAATGCCAACATGGAAATGAGGGTGCGCAGGAGTTGAATTTTGTTAATTGGATGTTGTTATAATTCAATGTATTTATCATGGACATTACGAACTGTGAAAAAATACAGTAGGCTTGGGAAGTTGGGATGTAAAACACATTTCGGAGTGCTATTTCAATGTAGATTTAAAAAGTAGCCCCAATAATTCATACAGTGGAACCTCTTAATAACGAGCTCTGTTATTACAAAATACCTGATATAGCAAGGTTATTTCACAGGTCCAGGTTCAATGTATTTTATTGTTTTTAAAGGGGTAGTTTAGTTTTGGTAGAGAGGGCGCTGCACATCACAATTTTTTGGTGAGATAATGAAAAACTGAGTGTCGAATTTGAGAGAACATGCAGTTTTAATGGCAGAATAAACTTTATTTGGTCAAAATCGGTCCAGAAACGGCTGAAATATCAATAAATATATTTGATCTTATAATTATTTGGGGCCCAAATAATTAGATGATTTTTTCAAAAAATAAAAAAAATGCTTACACTTTTTCAAAAATTTTCAAAAGCGTTTTTCAAATAGTTGTATAAAAATGGTTGAAACCAATGCCTTTTTAGAAAGCGCCCTCTTGTGTTTTAATGGCTCTTTTTGAATGATAACAGGCTTTTTACTTAGTCGATCGTTTGTAATTTTGTAGACCTTTCGAGCACGGTGGAGTAATAACTATTAGTCCAGGTTTGGTTACTTAAGTTCAGCCTTACCAAAACTGTACTACCTCTTTAAGCCCTGATACAACAATATAAATTAAATGGACCCAAGGTGCTCGTTATAATGAGATTTCACGTTATTGTGTGTATTTCCCTCCGGATTTATCATACATGTGCACAATTATTGTATCACATAACTGTATACCAAATCCTTCTTCCATAATTTCCAAAGCTGACGGTTCTAAACTTTGTTGGAGCTAGAAATTCTTTTACCCGTTCAGGACTGGTCCCGAAAATATTCAGGCCTTGGTCTATGGAGAATACATGTTGTAGCAAAATCAGTCCGTCCTGAACGGGTTATTTTTTAGGGGGGTATGTTTTTGATATGGTCTTCATAGCAATATTACATTATTCTAAACTGCCTTGCCAAACGTTTAGTGTTTATTGTCAAAATATTCCACTCAATGTCTTCTGTACCACTTTTATTGGCTAAAATGTTGGTATACTGCTATGTACTGTGTGGATGCTCTGTGAAAATGCTCTGAAATTTTATTGGACTTTATTTACACTTGAAATCTATTTTAAACTTTTGATCACAATACACTTTTTGGTTGCTAAATTGGTCTTTCATGGCTTACTTTCTTTTAGTGATTACTCAAGGACAAAGTTGGAATAGAAATATTGTTAAAAAAGTGTTTTCCTGGAAAATAGTGACCACTTTCATGTAGCTGAGTTTTAGTGGTGGACTTGCCCAGTTTATACTACAGTCCCATCTATGACTTTTGGAGTTGGAAACTCCTGAGCCTGATGAACTTTACTACAGTCCCATCCATGACTTCTTGAGCAGGGAAGTACACATTTATTATTGCTTGTCTAATATTATTATGATCGATCAATGAGCTGATCTGAATCATAGAGCGGATGTTCCTGTTGAATTTATGATCTTATTATGACATAATGGGATGCATCATTTGATATTTGACTTGGATTTTAAAAAGCCAATTTTAGTCTTTTACTTTTGACACTTGAATTTGACTGCCTGTTAGGTATGGCTTGCCAGACTGTCTGCCTCTGCCTCTTCTATTATTTTGTATTTACCTCATGCTTTGTTAAACTTACTGCCATCATCGATGACAACGAACATGAATCTCACTCTCGATCTCGCGCCAATGCGATGTACATGTACAACATTCGCACCAACCAGTGCTCGCCAGCCACTTCAAACAGTCTGCTCATCTCACCTCGAGGAAAGGTTTACCAGCATCCTCATACCTTCAGTAGCAAAGCTTCTGCCAATGTCTCTCTGTACCTCAGCCTTCTCTTGTTAGTCAATTCACTGGATGTTGAATTGAATCCAGGCCCGAGGACACCTAAATACCCATGTCAGATCTGTTCAGGAGCCGTAACGTGGAGACAACGTGCTGTAGCATGTGATGACTGTCAGCAATGGTATCACACTGAATGCATGCATATGTCAACTTGCGTCTACGAAGCCCTGTGTAACTCGAGTGTCTCCTGGCAATGTGTGAACTGTGGTATGCCACAATTCTCATCAAGCCTCTTCAACAGCTCCTCATCAATTTCTACCAGCAATCCTTTTGAAAGCCTGTCTTCACTGAACTCGACCGACAGTGATGCAGAACCTCACCCAGTACCCACAGCCACTTCATCTCCAGTGACCAACAGACAACGTAATCCAGCTGCTTCAAAGAAACAGAAAGCCAGTTTTCGTGTCCTGAACATCAACTTTCAGAGCATTAAAAACAAGAAAGAAGAACTTGGAGCCGTAATTGATGCCTCCAATCCAGATGTAATATTCGGCTCAGAAACATGGCTCAACCCATCCATATTCTCCTCTGAGATATTTCCAGCAGGATACGATGTAGTCCGCCAGGATCGCAGCGATGGATTCGGCGGAGTTCTGATTGCTGTCAAGAATGACATTGCCTTCGAACATGTGTCATCCTCTCCTCACTGTGAAGCTGTATTCATTAGAGTACCCCTCCAGGGAAAGAAATCTCTCCTCCTTGGTTCCTTGTACCGTGCTCCTTCTAGTGGCAGTGAATATATAGAGGCGCTCTGCTCATCTATCCAGAGTGTCACTCAGAAACATAGAAACGCAATTGTTTGGCTGGGAGGCGACCTCAACTTACCAGATGTTGACTGGAATACCTTAGCCACCACCGGCAACCAGGTACCTGCCCTCGTGAACAACTGCTTTATCGACATGCTGCACAACTGTAACTTGCAACAAATGGTCAATTTCCCAACCAGGAACCAAAACATCTTAGATATCTTTATGACTAACAGACCATCACTCGTTAGTAGATGCTCTCCCCTTCCAGGCATTGGAGACCATGATATTGTCCTGACAGATTCATTGCTGTATCCTCCAAGAAAAAGACCGGTATCACACAAGATTTATCTGTGGAAGAAAGCTGATCTTGTTGGCATGAAGGATAATTGCCTAGCCTTTCAAAAATCCTTCAAAGCTAGCTATGACTGCAGCAGTCCCGTTCCTGAAATGTGGTCATCTATAAAGTCAAATCTCATGCAGATCTTAGACAAGTATGTACCATCCAAGATGTCCTCCACAAGATATAGCCAACCATGGATAAACTCCCAGGTAAAGAAGTTATCTCGGCGAAAGAAACGTCAGTTCCAGAAGGCCAGAAGCCCATCTGGTACAGAGGACGACTTCATGTCATATAAACAACTGAAGAAAGAGACGAGAACTGTGTGCCGCAAGGCCTACAATCAGTTTGTGAGTAACATCATCAGTCCTGATTCAAAAAGCAATCCAAAGAGATTTTGGGCATTCATCAACAGCAAGAAATGTGACTCTTCTGGTGTATCTCCACTAAAGTCCTCAGATGGGATAACTTACACCGAAGGCATGGCAAAGGCAAATATTCTTAATAAACAATTCTCTTCTGTCTTCACCAATGAGGATACAACAAACATTCCAGAAAAGGGGCACTGTCCATATCCATCCATGACAAATATAGTCATCTCACCAGCTGGTGTAAAGAAGCTTCTAGATGGGCTCGACCCCCACAAGGCTACTGGACCAGACGGTATCCCATCCAGACTTCTGAAAACGCTTTCCGATGAACTCACTCCGATCCTAACAACACTCTACCAAGCATCAGTTCAGCAAGGGGTTATACCAGATGAATGGAAGGCGGCAAATGTAACTGCCATCTTCAAGAAGGGTGAAAGGAACAAAGCCTGCAATTACAGGCCAATCTCTCTCACATCTATTTCATGCAAGGTGTTAGAACACATTGTTTGTAGCAGCATCATGGCCCATCTCGACAGGAATCATATATTAACCGACGCTCAACATGGCTTCCGTAAAAGAAGGTCATGCATCACCCAGCTCATCCTTTGCACCGAAGATCTCATGAAAGGAATCGACAAAGGAGAGCAACAAGATGTTATTCTATTAGACTTTTCTAAAGCCTTTGACAAGGTTCCACATGCTCGCCTCCTCCACAAACTGCAGTACTATGGAATTCACAACCACACACTTGACTGGATCCAGGATTTTCTACATGATCGTTCTCAGCAAGTTGTCCTTGAAGGATGCACCTCTGAAACAGTCTGTGTGACATCTGGAGTCCCCCAGGGCAGCGTCATAGGTCCTCTCTTGTTTCTCCTCTACATCAATGACCTTCCTGACTGCGTTTCCTCAACAACAACCACCAGACTATTTGCAGATGACTGCCTCCTGTATCGTAAGATCAAGACTCAGGAGGATGCCAGAAAACTGCAAGAAGATCTGGATTCGCTACAACTATGGGAAGCAGACTGGCTCATGGACTTCAATCCTCAGAAGTGCAAGGCAATGTCTGTCACCAACAAGAGAAAACCAGTCCAACAAACCTACAACATACACCACGAATCTCTGGAAAAGGTCACTTCAGCAAAGTACCTTGGCGTAACAATGCAGCAGAACATGAAGTGGAACAATCACATCAACCAACTTTCCAAAAAAGCAAATTCCACGAGAGCCTTCCTACAGAGAAATCTTAGATCCTGCCCAAGACATGTGAAAATACTCTGCTACAAAACCCTACTACGCCCCATTCTTGAGTATGGCTGTGAGATCTGGGATCCATCAACTCAAGCAAACATCCAGAAGCTTGAAATGATACAGCGAAGATATGCTCGCTTTGTCTACAGCGACTACAGATACTCCAGCAGTGTAGCAGCCATGCTGACACGACTACAGTGGCCATCACTCCAAGAAAGGAGAGCTCAGTACAAAGTATTCATGATACATCGGATGGTCAACTCTCTGGTTGATACTCCTTCAAACGTCTACCTCATACCAGTCACCCGTGCCAGCGCTTCTCTCAGAGGTCACAGCCAGCGGTTCCAAGTTCCATTTGCACGCACCCAGACATACCAAACATCCTTCTTTCCTCATGCAATACGACTTTGGAATTCCCTGCCAGAATCCACCATATGCACCTCGCCTGACCATTTTAAACAGGAGGTGCAGAGGATCCAAATTCATTAGAGCGCACAAGATTTTTACTTGCACACGTAGTTAGCATCACAGAGCACCACACTGTACATATGCACAAGGTACGAAAATACACCGCGCTGGTGGACTGTACCAAAACGGAAGAAGAAAATGCCTCTCTAGATAAATTTAGACCATTGCCTATGGGAACATGTATAAACTCTTTGGAAAATTTTGAAAATTTAGTAGGGCACAGGTTAAGTTAAAGTATACTACTTTTGCTACCTGCCATATGGGGATGAATGCCTGTATTAATCTGTACATTGGTGTATGAAAGGTTCTTATTGTAAAGTATAAATTCTTACTTGTATTGATATATTGAGATGTGCAAATGGTGGCAATGTTTTATACATGCATATATGTACTATTCAATTAAATCATATTATTTAATAGCATGCTGTATCAACATGTACATGTAGTTGTCTGTTTCCTTATTATTTTGTATGAACTAAAGGTAAACAGATAGAGCTGTAGTGTTTCACTCAACCCAAAAAATACTTTTTTTTTCACGAGGGCGATTTTGAAAATTTTGAGGGAGAAAAGCGCCCTCGTGAAATTATTCACGAGGGCTATTCTGGGGCTCACGGGGGCTCTTTTTTTTTTTACATCGTTTTCACTGCTCAAGGGTCTAATAAATGATTATCATGATGTGATCTATCCGATTATGCCATGTTTGGTACGTTTCTGGCGCTTTCCGATCACGGGGGCAATTCCAAAGGTATCAGGGGCGAATCGCCTGTCGCCCCCGTGTATTTTTTTGGTTGGTTTCACTTACTTCTAAAATCAATGTTAGCATTGATTTTCAGTGATGAACATACCATTGAATCAATGCTGTAATCAATTTGAGTGTTTAGTGAAACACCCCCCTAGTTCCTTCTGAAATTTTTGGGTGCAAAGTTTGGGTTGGCTTGTATAAAGTCCATGTGAAAGCACATTAAAGGGGACCACCAGGCAAAGAACAACAAATAACTATGTTTTGGTAGCATTGTGTGATATTAGGTAGATGCTCGATCAGCACTTTGCAAAGAGTTGTGTAATTTATAAACAATACAATTAATTACCCTCACTTACGAAACCATCATTATCTGATGGTTCCATATGCGCCTAACGTCTGAGAGTGTGCCAATTCTATTCATGCATACGTTTGAAGACAATGGAATCCCAGATGATTCGTTTGCCCTGGACAAAGGTAGTCTTTGTATATGCAGACACATGAATGCATGCTCTAGAACGGTGACACGTTTTCCAGTTATATCATTTTTTTTGGAAACATAATTTTCTGAACTTGTTGGTGGAATGGATGTTACCTTTCATTTAAAGGAATATTATTTTTGGGTGGTGGTACCCTTTAAGGACTTATTAATGTGAATGATTTCCTTCCAAGTTGATTGCATACTTGTGAAATTCAATATTTGGTCCTTCTTGTGGGTATACGCATGGGCTCAATCCCATAAAGTACAGGGAGTGGAATAATATTAGTATTTTAGACCAAGACAAATATTTAGTTTGAATCATGCAAATATAGTTATGTTGGTATAAATGTGCGTCTGTTTGTTTAACTTGTATACAAAGCTCAACCAATACTCTTTTTGTTTTGTACTTTGTCTTTTGGAACCAATAACATGTATTGACTTAAATTCTGGCAATGAAAAAAAAACAAAAACAGGTGTCAACCTTACCAAAGTCACATCCATTTGGACTGCAGGAAAATGTCTAAAGGCCTCCGCACACAGAGCAGACTCGATCCGATCCGACTGGTTTGCAGTCGGGCTATAGTCGGTTTCGCTCAGTTGGAACCGATTCATCGTGTTGAATCGGCCTCAAACAGAGCTGCCAACCTCTAGAACATGAAATCAGTACTCTCAAGGCTCAAAATCAGTAATTTCGGGAAGAAATCAGTAATTTCCTACGCGGCTCTATGAACTACAAGTTTAGTGAAACGGTTCCACGACGGTTAACCGAACGTCATCGGCAAAAACGTTTAGCAGAACGGGTAACCGAAAAAAAAGAGAAAAAAAATGGCACGTTGAACCCTGCTAATCTATTGCTAAAGTGAAGGTATTTTACATGTATCACAAATAAACAAATGGTAAGAGAATAAATGATAGGGAGGCAGATATCGGATATATCCGGGGGAAAAGAAAGAAAAAAAAAAAAATAAAAAATTTCCGTAATTTTTAGGCGGCATTCCGTACTCCCGTAATGGTTGTCAATTTCCGTACCAATTACGGAAAATCCGTACTAGTTGGCAGCTCTGCTCAAATGACCTCCAACTGGCTCTTGACTGGCAAAACCGGAGTCATGGGGCAAAAAAAAAACTGAGCAGATTCGAGTGAAAACCAGTCGGATCAGGTCGAGTCGGCTCGGTGTGCGCTGGGCCTAACTTAGAATGCAAATTTTGACATTTTAACATGCTTGTTATGCAATTAGGTTGGTAAAAAAAAAAAGAGCTCTGACTTTGTCAGTAGACTACTTGCAAGATTTTGACTTCTGTAAGGTCGACTGTCTGTAGTTACTGACTTACCAACAACTTTGTCACAACCCCACATTAAAGCGATCCATTAACTTCATATTTCCCCCCCCCCCCCCCGAGACTTCAATCATACACTAATACGTGATTCATTATTAAAAATGTTCTTCTGAATGATGTGTGATACTTTCATAGAAAACCTACTAAAATCAATCAAATATCTGTCCATAATTCGGGAGACATTTGAACAAGCTTCAAGTGATTGACAAAGTTGATGGATCACTTTTACACAACTACTGACACATTCACATAGGCACACACTCCTAGAATTCTTATCACACGTTTTCAACAATAAAACAAATAATGTAATGTACAGAGGAACCTCTTTATAACGAGCTCTGTTATGAGGTACCTGATAAAGCAAGGTAATTTTGCAGGTCTAGGTTCTATGTATCTTATTTGTTAAGCCCTGATACAAGATATCTTATATAATGAGGTCAATTCAATGGTTCAAGGTGCTCATTACAATGAGGTTCACTGTACTTGAAGCATATTTTGTGGGTTTTTTTTTTTTTTTTGGGGGGGGGGGGGGGGGGGAAGAACAGGTGTCTAGTTGCATACTAAGTATAAATTAGTGTGACCAATGCTTTGGTAGTACATGTACATGCACATATGATTTCCTGTCACTTGCTCTCGGGGACTCTTTGATTGAAAACAAAAAATCACAACACATTATGACTAGTGAAATTACTTTGTTTTATAATAAAATGTTGTGCCAGGGCAAACACATCAGTTAAATGATAACTGAAGACAATTTGAACTTTGCAACTAGAAAAATTACTTTAGTTTACCAAGTTTCTTATACACGTACATGTAACCAATTCAGTGTCATTTATACCTGGGGATGTTTTTCACAAAGATTTCAAGTTGAACTTGAATTTAAGTTGGACTTGAAATATAATGGAATGTTGTTAGGTTATGTGGCAAATAGGAAGAAAAGTTTTGAAATACAACATAAAATCTTTTTGAAATATCCACAAACATTTTCTATCATCAAGATTTCATGTTCTTGGAAGAACATCTCTTAAAAGTCTCATATGTTTGATTTGTTTTGCATTTAAAAATGTGTTATTCTGATGTTTAAAATAGCCTACAATAATTTTAAGTCCAACTTAGAATTTAAGGGCAACATACAATCTTTGTGAAACACCCCCCTGGAATGAATTTTCTGAAGGGGAAAATGATAAAACATGACAGATGTTTCTGGATGATGAACATAGTTTTTATTTCAAGACATCAATCCAAATAATCCATCCTTACACCACCTTGGGCCAACCAATCGACTTTAGAAGTGAACACACAGCAGGACAAAACAAGTAGCCTTTAACAATGACAATTTAACAAGGTGAATCATATAATGCACATCCATATATTATAATCCATCTTGCTTTATATGATAAATATGACGGGGAAAAATTTGCCTCGAAAATGCATCTTTTTCTGATTCCTCATTTATTTTGGTTCCATACCGGAATCCTTCATTTTGTCAACTCGTGTGATTTCTTGTGTGGGTATTTTAACTTCACCAATGAAGAGTTAAAGATCTAAATAATTAGGACAATATTGCATTTCATTATGCTGTCTATCTTTCAATCTTCATTCAATGCTCGATGTACATTTTCTCCTGTTTGATTGCAGTTGCACTGAAACTTTTTTTTTGGTACTTTGAATACTACACTATTTTTCCCCATCTCAATAAATTAGAAATCCTGAGTGTAATCGCCATACACTAAAAATTGCATCACACCCAACGTACACGTTTCAGAGAGCTGTATTACAACAAACATCATAATTTGCATTCAGATTTTATGACCCGAACCAGGTTTGTTTTTGTTTGTCATTCCTATCTAGGCTTATAAATTCAATATCAAATATACACAGTTATCTGGGGCTCCCTCTGGACCCCCCCTGGACGTTTAATTCTTCCAGTCGTTCTTCTCATAGTCCCATTTTGAGGCCAGGCCGGTGACTGGTCCGTTCCTGATGGCAATGTTGTACTTGAGTTGGGCCTCTTGCCACTCCTTGGACATGGTGTGTGGGAGCGGTGGTGAAACTGAGAGGACAAAAATGAGAGAGGAAAAGTGATCAATGCTTGTTAAAATAATTTTGGATAAAGGAGAGTTTTAAAAATAATGAAGAAGGAAAACATGAGGGGTACGGAAGTCAAATTGAAACTGTTCTTGAAGAACTTTACCAATTATGATAGTTATGAAAATCAGAGGTGTGACTTGGGAGGGGGGTGGCCGGTGGCATTATGCCACTTAATGAATACATCAACTTTGGCAAGAATATAGATTTCCATCATAAGGCTCTGAACCTGTAATAATGCCTCAATTTGAGAAAATATAATCTCACTTTTCAAGTTAAAAACATTTGGCCATTTCACCAATCTTTCTCAAATTCCCATGTCCTGTTAAATGTTTTGATGGTTGCTTTTGTTTGTGTGTGTGCATATACAGCTACAGGCATGAGCATGGCACATGCATACATCAGTGTACAGAAAATCAAGTAGCAGGGGTCAGGGTATGGGCAGATAAAATCCTATCTACATTCCTAATAACATTCCAGAGACAAAAACTTGCCCCGTGTTCACACACAAAATGTTCAGCCCTTAATCATGACTAAAGAATCAGCAGCTGACTATAGAATCAGCTTCTCATTAAAAATTCCTATGGCAAGCCCTTTGTGTAAAAACTAGATAAACTATGTTTTTCTCAGATAAACTCAGTTAATCTCCAGATAAACACAGTTTATCAGAAAACTCAGTTTATCAGTTGATAAACTGAGTTCATCAGTTGATAAACTGAGTTTGTCTGATAATGTGTTTATATGGCAAGCCCTTTGCGTAACAACTAGATAAACCCTGTTTTTCTCAGATAAACTCAGTTTATCACCAGATAGACAGAGTCTATCAACTGATAAACTGAGTTTTTCTGATAAACTGTGTTTATCTGGAGATAAACTGAGTTTATCTGAGAAAAACTGAGTTTATCTGAGAAAACAGAGTGTATCTAGTTTTTACACAAAGGGCTTGCCATTAGTCATGATTCTTTAGTCATGATTAAAGGGATGAAAATTTGTTGTTTGTGAACACGCTGCATGTCTGGCCAGACAAGATAGTTGTCATGGCATGTTGATTACCACTAATTCATTGTCCCTGGTAGTGCTCTGGAATGCAAAAGGAGTGAAACTGGCCCAACCCTAATGATGGCATTAACGCCGTCATCTTCACCATCATCTTCATTATCATTCATTATCATCATCATCATTCTCACCATTTTCATCATCATCGTATAAGTTATCTTTTTCATCATCATCACCATCACCATCACCTTCACCATCACCATCATCATCATCATCATCAGCAGCATTTTCATAATCATCATAAGAAATACAGGAATTAATTTTTCATTTTATCTGACGGATATCACAAAATATTTCACATAATACCCTTTGGCAATTTTAGGGGCTACCTCCTGATATCGGGGGGCTATTT
Organism: Echinarachnius parma; assembly: GCA_037951105.1. NCBI lineage: Eukaryota > Metazoa > Echinodermata > Echinoidea > Clypeasteroida > Echinarachniidae > Echinarachnius > Echinarachnius parma. Next base: position 27,480 of record JBAMJV010006177.1, read on the forward strand.
TGAAAATTATGGGGCAAAATCGCCCTCAGCCCCCCGTTGCCATCATCATCATCATATGACATCATTCTCATCATTATCTTCATCATCATTGATCACCAATACCGTCATTGTCATCCTCATCATCTCACCACCACTGTCACCATCAACATCACAAGGATTCAAGATGGAGGGGTATTATATCACTCTCCCGCATACTCACTGTAAGCCTTCTGGAATCCGTAGATGATACCCGAAACCGACAGGCCGATGAAGATGCCGCCAACAATGTACTTCCACTCTCCTGTGGGTGCCCTCATCTCTGAGTATGTCTTGTTGAATGTCATTCTGTACACTGCAGACAAAATAAATTGGGGAAATCAGATATACTATAGACTCATGTGCTATAGATCCTATTTTGTTGGCAGTCATTACATGAGTTTCTAGCGGCCAATTGGCCAAATTATATTTCTGGTGGCTATTGGCACCTGGGTCACAGCAAAGCAAAGGGCCCTGGGAAATGATTTGAATGTCTCTCAGTAATTAAACACTCTAAATAACAGAAGAATAACTTACATGTAGAAGTTGGAATCATTAATTAGAAACACTGTCATTCAAACAATCTTGTGTAAAGGGCAGTATACAATATGTACAACCATCCACGTACATGGCATGTGATTTTTATCAATCTAACATACATATTTGGCAAGGGATTTGGAGCAAATATTAAATATTTAAAACATGCAAACAGATATAACAGTAATAATGCATGCATTACGCTAAGATAAATTATGGCAGTTCTGTAACAAACAACCAGAATTTTACTATGATTTGTAATGGTTTGAGCCCGACTTGTGCATTGTATTAAAAATGTCATGAAACAAATCCTTTTCATTACATTGTAAGTGCAGTATCCATGATGTACTGTATCTCTAGAAAGGTGAATTGTGAATTGTACTTACACTGCTGCTTCTCTGCAACGGACATGACTTTCCAGTCTCCCGCTTCCTTGACCTTGAGTGCTTGCATATCAGCCGTCAGTTCGGCTTCCTTCACAAATCTGCAGTTGGGGGCGGGGTAGTCCAGCCTGTCGGCGTAGAGTTTGTCATGGAAGTTTCTCTTTGGCGTCTTGCTGATGTTGGAGGCTAGCCTCCGGCTGCTGATCCTTGTAACAATTGATGCCATCTTGGGTCTATGCATGGGTATAGAGGCACATAAATGTATTTAGTTTTTAATATCAGAATCAGAAAGTGTTAAGAATGTGTCGATTGTTCTCCTGCATTAAGACTCCCACAGGGCAGTGTTCTCGCTCCTGTCCTGTTCAACATCTACACGAACGACCAACCTGTCTCACCAGGCACAAGGAGTTTCATCTATGCTGATGATCTCGGCATAGCCACTCAGAACAGTGAAACCAATGAGATAGAGAACACCTTAACATCAGCCCATGACAACTTGACAGTATACTACAGAGACAACCAGCTGAAAGCAAACCCTACCAAGACCCAGGTCTGCTTATTCCATCTACGCAACCGCGAGGCTGGGAAGAAACTATCACTCACATGGAATGGTACTCCCCTTGACCACTGCGAGCACCCAGTGTACCTTGGCGTTACCCTTGATCGGACACTTTCATTCAAGCAGCATATCGAAAAGGTGAAGGGGAAAGTGAGGACCAGGAACAACCTCCTCCGGAAACTGGCAAACTCCTCCTGGGGTGCCAGTGCAGCTACACAACGGGCAACAGCTCTTGCGCTATGTTATCCTGCTGCGGAGTATGCATGCCCAGTCTGGGAAAGATCCTCGCACTCAAAGAAACTTGACCCAACTCTCAACGATAGCTGCAGAGCAATCTCTGGTTGTCTAAAGCCGACAAATGTAAACGGCCTATACAGGGTGTCCTTAAAAAAAGTAAACCCAACTTTAATGGCTAATCATCAGAAAACTGTGAAATATTTAGAAAATGTTTATTGTTGTAGGGGTAGTCCATGAAGTCCTCTGTCCAATGATACCAAGTACATTATGTAACTGTCATGAATGACTGAGCACACTTGACCTTTATGACAGGTGGTAAAATCATCACTGTGACAAGTTAGAACTTCACTTGGGTTTGCTTCGATGGCCTCCCTTACCATGCTTACGACTTGGATGTTTTCAGCGGACCTCCAAGTTCGTCTGTGGCCAGAGTGTCCCTTATTGCGATTCAGACTTGTTCAATGCTCATCATACTTTCGCACATTGTACCAGATGGCCCGTTTTGTGGGCACCTCCCTCTCAGGAAACTGGTTCCGAAAGGCCTCTTGAACGGCAATGAAACTTCTTGTTTCATGATACCGTGTCACCACGAATGTTCTCTGTTCAGTAGTCAATTGAACCATGTTTGTGAAGCATATGAACTGTGTATCTGTTTGGAAATGTTTTTGGTCAAATGTCTTACATAATGGTATTGATTATGTGACAGCAAAATTAAGTTCAATAAACCCACACCCCAATTACCACACCAGGAAGTAACTTGTCACAGTGATGATTTTACCACCTGTCATAAAGGTCAAGTGTGCTCAGTCATGCATGACAGTTACATAATGTACTTGGTATCATTGGACAGAGGACTTCATGGACTACCCCTACAACAATAAACATTCTCTAAATATTTCACAGTTTTCTGATGATTAGCCATTAAAGTTGGGTTTACTTTTTTTAAAGACACCCTGTATGTCCTGTCCGGCATTGCTCCACCTGATATACGCCGGTCAGTAGCCAGTAGCGTGGAGCGTCTCAGACAAAGTCAGGATAGCCGCCATCCATCCAGAAACCATCCCGGCTCAAATCAAGGAAAAGCTTCCTACACTCTGTCCAACCGCTGACAGAATCCCCACAGGGGAAGAAGCAGTTACCACCAGGACACAAGCAAGACTGGAAGACATGGAAGTCCCTCAACCGACTTCGCACTGAGATGGGTCGATGCAAAACCAACATGAAAAAGTGGGGATATACAGATGATGACAACATAAACTGTGACTGTGGCACATCACAAACCATGCAACACCTCCTTCAATGTCCTAACCTTGAGGAACAGTGTAGTCAAGAAGATCTGATGGCTGCAAATGAGAAGGCCCTACCATGTGCAAAGTCATGGCCAAATATCTAATATTCTGGACTTGTGTAGATTTCGGATACGAAAGAAGAAGATTAAGGGTTTTACATACATGAAGGCACAATTCAAAGAAATAAAGATTACTTGGTCACAGGCAACTGGCAAGACTCAAAAACTATAGAACTAAATACAAAGTAGCAACCTGTATTCAACATCTCACACTTCAGACAAACTGTAACGGTGGTACCACAAAATATGTTCTCATACAACGGGGTACATTTTTTTGGAACATTGTGTCGTGATGCTTTGCTTGAAATTGCCCATTATCTTAAAGGGATAGTTGAGTTTTGGTAGAGAGGGCGCTAGACTACTTATTTTTTTCGTGAGGTAATGAAAAACTGAGTGTAAAATTTGAAAGAGCATAATATTTAAATAATAAAATCATCTTTGTTTGATCAAGATCGGTTCAGAACTTCAGAGACGGCTGAAATATCCATAAATATAACAATTTGTAATAAAGCTGGGGCCCCAGGTTTATTAGAGAATTTTGAACCAGCCGTTACAAATTTTTTTAAATGCTTCCTCTTTTCAAAAAGTTACAAAATAGGTATTTAAATAGTTGTTGGTTATTTCTCTATCTAATCACTATTTCAACAAAACATCACATGCACAATATTTTATTCAAAATGGTTGAAACCGATGAGTGTTTAGAGAGCGCCCTCTTACGTTTTAACGGCTCTTTTTGAATGATAACATGATCTTTACTACGTCATTTGTAATTTTGTGTTCCTTTCTAGTTATAACTATTAGTTTGTAATGTATTGATGCAGGTTTTGGTTACTAAAATTCAGTTTCACCAAAACTGTACTCTCCCTTACCAGAACTCAACTATCCCTTTAACTTCAAAATGATTTGAACACATTTTAAACAAGATGGATCTTCGACTGCGCGCAGTCGAAAATGATGCCTCCGCCATTGCGCGATTTACATGATTAACATGCACTGAATTAATTCGTCAACACATTTTGATAGTAATCTGTCTACCAGATCTGAATTTATCACAATAAGGACAAAGGAGCTATTTTCACAATAAGGACTAAGGAGCTATTTTCGCAAATATTCAGGTACCAAGTTTGATTAAAATCTATTTCTGATCACATGACGTACTCTGGACCAATCACATGGCTAGAACATTCTTATTCTTAATCTTATGCCTTATCATGAGGGATATAAAGTGATACGTCATATGCATGTACAGTCACATTTTAAAATGTGAAAATCATTGTTGCGTAGCCGTAGCGACATGCTTCGCATGACACACCAGGTTAAGGTTACACAATAAAGTTTAATCGATGCATGTGACAGATAATACAGCTACCATGGCTACGCTACACGTCAGTCGTCACTCACTGACAAAAGAAAAACTCACAAGGCACACACGATTAGGCACCGGTCATTTGCCGGTCACTGGCACCATGGGCACTGCAAGTGCAACTCCATTTTATTTTGTCTTTTTTTAAAGAATCTACTCCCCGCTCACAAAAAAATGTGCAACGCCAATGGCAACACTCCAACAGTGCAAATTCATCTCGATCACTTCACACTCAGTCATAGATCGACAAATCTATCGCTTTCATGGCCTTTTTGACATTATTATTGTCATGTTCACTGTCGGCTAGAATGCCGACAGTGAACATGACAATAATAATGTCAAAATTCAAATAGGCCATGAAAGCGATAGATTTGTCGATCTAACTCATTACTCAGTCACAGCCAACGCGGCAACAGCACGGTGCAGTTGGACGAAAAGCACCACCCACCATCCATTCCACACACTTCTTCTGTAAGATCACGAGTTACATATTCAATATTCACATTCACTGCACTGCATGCATTGTTCACTGAATAGTAAAACAGTCACCGGCAGACACGATCAGGCACCGGTCATTTGCCGGTCATCACACTCACTGGCACTGCAAGTTGCAGTGCAACTAACGATATTGACAATAATATTAATGTCAAATTCAAAAAGGCCATGAAAGCGATAGATTTGTCGATCTAACTAAGTTCTAACTCAGTCACAGCCAACGCGGCAACAGCACGGTGCAGTTGGACGAAAAGCACCACCCACCATCCATTCCACACACTTCTTTTGTAAGATCAGTTACATATTCAATATTCACATTCACTCTTCACAGCATTGTTCAGTGAATAGTAAAACAGTCACCGGCAACACACGATCAGGCACCGGTCATTTGCCGGTAATCACACTGTCACTGGCACTGCAACTTCATTTTGAAATAGAATTTTTCGTTACTCACACGATAGGAAGTTATCAATTATTTATTCGAATCAACTTAACAGGTTTCTTAGAATCATAAATATGGTAAATCTTATCACATTAAAAAATTTCAAGCACATTTCTTACGTTTTTTCTGGCTTAGTTGTAAAAAGGAAGATCAAGTTGCCGGCATCCGGAAGTAGCAACCTCAACAAGGACAATTTTAGGGGCTTGTGGGTAATAGTTCATATCTCTTCTCTAAAATCTTAAATAATATGTTTGTTTTTTCCATTACCTGTGACAACATGAGGTGTTTTTAAATCAAATTACATTTCAAGAATTATTTTTCTTCTACAGTCATATTAAAAGATTGAATTCCGATAAAATTTATTTGAAATACAAACACAATAACTATACTTTAATGATCGTCATCAGAAAGATTGGCAACATTAATGCCTCTCCGATCGCACGTACACGGAAAAACGTATGGTAAATTGACGTGGCCGCTGAAGTAGAAGAAGTACGGAAGCACAGCAGACCTCCAGCCCGGCGCACACGGGCAATGTATACTGTGGCAATCCGATAGTCTTTATGTGAGCCCAGGCAGTCTGCATCTTTGATCATCATTAGCTGAGTATTCTGGTCATCATTTTGGCGCAGCCTACGGCAGTATCATTTTTCATCACTTCATGTATATGTGAGGTAACAATTTAAGGCCAATATCGATCATCTTTGACTTTTACTTTGCCTTTGTGTTTGGAAATTGGAAGACACTTTTTGTTTTGTTTTGTTGTTCTTGTTGTTTTTTGTTTGTTTTTTAGGGGGGGGGGGTTATTATGTGACTGTTAATTGAATTTGTTTGTGTGTGTGTGACTAGTCGGTATAAGTGTGTAACCACACATAAAACATAGGCATACCGGGCCGCATAGCTACAATAATAGTGTGAATTGTGCGTACGCGTATGGTACACTACTGTGACTGTGAGTGTGTACTACACGTCATCGGCACCACTGTTTTTATTATCGGCACCCCGCGTAATATTTGTTTTTGCGCGTGTTGTGAAAAATCGCGCGTGTGATGATGCGCGCTACCCTTAGAAACTGCACTGGTCGAAATTTTGAGGAGAAACAATGCGTTTATCGTCCGCTACGAATATTTTTGTGATATTTGTGAAATAATGCCAACATCGCACAAGAAATTTTGAGTTGCGTGCATTGTCAATAAGAGTTGAGGGGGTGCCGGTAATAAAAACACTTCGAACTCGTGAAGCCAAAAAACAACGCGCGCGTTCGAAGTCGATATCTCAAAATATAAATTATAAATCACAAATCTGATCATCGCATCGGAATCTGCACCATTTTCTCAATGTGTGAGTAAAGTTTAATGAAATTTGTACGATTTTTAAGTCTAAAACTGTCGGAAATGTTTTAGGGTCTCTCAATCATACATGTACTGTAGCTTCACCTCTCCTGTTTTTTGCTGCACTATCCAACAACACTCTCCTTCTCAACAATAGTCAACAGTACACAATTCACACAAATATTTTTTGCTGGCCAATTACTCCCTCCATTTACCACTACCAGCAACAAAAAAAACATGTTTGTTTATAAATGTGATTCACAATTCATATAATTTGATAATAATTACCAACTCTGTTCTTCTTCTTCTTCTGGTGTAGTACAGACCACCGACAGGTGTATTACGTACTGGTGTTTTGAAGACCGCAAAAAGTAGAACAAATATTATTTCCAGTCCATTTTCTGTAGCGAGGCTTCCTAAAAACATATCTAATCGACAAGTCTATCGTTTTCATGGCCTCTTTTATTTACATATAATTGCAATCTTTAACTGTCGGCCCTTCTAATGCTAGCACTATGGCAAATGCCTATGGCAAAATGGTTTGAAGTGTCCATTTTTACATGAACATCTTTTAGCCCTGAAACATGTTTTAATTGATTCTTTGTAGGAATCCATACAAGTTGGTATACCGTCCACCTTTCAAATATTTACAGAAAAAAAGTTACAGCCAAATATAAAAATTGCCCTGTACAAAAGGTATGCCACTTTTTGCCAGAATTTGCTCTATATCTGTGTACAGTGATTTGCCATAGTGGCTAGACCCCTGGCTTGATTGATGCCGACTGTGCGAGGGCCTCGCCCGCCTTGGTGGAATTACGGACGGGTCTGTGACTGTGAACGGGTAAACAAAATAAGTTTTAAGACATATCGCAGGCTTATAACAAAGATTTTGATACATACCGACCCTCAGCAATAAATAAACTTACTGATTCTATGCCATGGTCTCCAATTCATGTCTGAACTCCAAAAGTTGATATTTCCAGCTATTTGTCCGAGTTTTCTTCCGGCATTTTAAATTTTCTTTCACTGCGTGTGATCGGCGATCGCCGCAATCCAATCACACGTAGCGAACAAAAATGTAAAAATCACATTAATAGCAGAAATCAAATCCCCAACTCTTTCATTAAAAGATTGATAAAAGAGCCTAATCCACTATTCCACAATGCTTTCATTATCACTACATGTATTTGATTTTTTTTAACACAATTGTTTTTGTTTTTAGAATCCTTTTGTGCAGCATGGGCTTGTTCAGGAGCTAATGTACGTGTGGGATCCCCTTCTGATCACTTTACAGATCATTGCCATGCAGTTGGTCTTGACTCTTCTACGTCTGTTTCGGTCTCTGGCTCGCTATCATCGACTTCATCCTAGACCACCCCAGATCCCTCAACCAGATGTTAGAGTACAAAGTTAATGCAGTAAACCCCTTGACTTTCAGGGGTGCTATTCCACAATGCTTGGCCACACTATTTGATTTTGTTGTCATGTTTGTTTTCATTTTTAGAATCCGTTTGTGCAGCATGGGTTTGTTCCGGAGCTACTTGTGGGATCCCCTGCTGATCACCTCACAGATCATTGCCATGCAGTCGGTGTTCTACGTCTGTTTCGGTCTCTGGCTCGCAATCATCGACTTCATCCTGGACCACCCCAGATCCCTCAACCAGATATTTGGATACAAAGTGAGTGCAGGGTACCTTCACTTAAAAGTAAAAATGTACTAATGGACGAGCAAAGGAGAAGAACAAAAAAAAGACAATAAAATTAAACGAAAACATTTATGTAAAGCCTGTATAAGCAAATATATTTTATCATAGCCTTAAATGTAAAACTAAAAGCCAATTTAACTTTCCTCCAGTACAGTGGTCGGCTGTGTCACAATGTTTATAGGGCTACGCACACAAATGCCCGATCTCCTAGTGCTGCCTTTATTTTATGTACAGTGTATTATGTATATTCCATTTATTTTGTAACTTTAGGGACTTTGTGTCTTTAAATAACTCTCATAGGAAATTATGTGAACAATTTCTGCGCCACCATGAAACATACATTTAGTTATTGCTAGTTCAGAAAGGTGACAGAATATGATATTCCATAACGCTTTGAAGACAAGTAATGATATTTAGATGAGTACAACTTGACCTCTTTTCTAAAATTATGCAGTGTTTTCAAACATTTTATTAACAATGACTATTTTTGTTTGTATGTTTCTCCTATTGCATTTAACAGTGTTTGGACTTCAGTAGTTCAAGTGGAAGGATGGTTGCTGCAGTTTATGTCATGAATGCTCTTACTTGGTGAGTAATAAGTGATTTGAAGACAATTTCAAATAGTTAATTAAACAATCATGACATAAGACAAAAGAATACTGTTAAGCCAGTCCCCCAAGTTTCTTTTTCAAAATCATTTATAATTGCTGTTCAAATACTTCATCATCATTGGAAGACAATTTAAAAAAGTTAATTAGGGACTATAAATTAACTATTTTCTCTAGTGGTCCTGTTGGGCAAGTACGTATTGTATGAATTTAATTTGTATGGCAGGAAACTTATTTTGAGTCTTTCTTTAACAAAAGAAAGTTTGAAAATGGTTCCAGGATCTGGAAGGGTTTTTGAATACCCCAATTTTGCAATGAAATATAGATCTGTATTATACAACATGTATAAAAAGTAGAGATTTTTTCTCAATCAACACATTCTAAATTAATATTTTCTATACATCTCTTCACCTTGCATTTCAGTGCCCTCGGACTCTGGTTCATCGTACAGCGGACAAAGAAATGCACAGACTTTTCCGTCACGGTCCACTTCTTACACTTCCTAGCCTGCTGGATGTACAATGCCAAGTTCCCCACCTCGATAGCGTGGTGGCTGACGAACATTGGGTGCATAGCGATGACCACGGTTCTCGGGGAGTACCTGTGCATGAGGACTGAGATGAAGGAGATTCCACTCTCGGGGGCCAGAGCGGACTTATGACATCAGAGGTAGTCTAGACTGGTGGAATGACAAACTTTTTTAGAGCCCAGACCTGACTTATGACATCAAAAACTGGTCTTGACTGAAATGAAAGAGATGACATTTCAGAGCCTAGAGTTGACTTATGACATCAAAGCTAGACTACATGTAGCTAGTCTAGACCAAAAAGAGAGATGAAACTTTCAGGGTCCAGAGTGGACTTACGTCATCAAAGCTATAGTCTAGGCTGAATTCAAATACTACTTCGGTAGTAGTCAGAGCGGAGCTGGTCTAGACGGAAACTAAAGAGATGATCTTTTCAGGGCCTAGAGTGGACTTGTAACACCAAAGTTAGGTTAGACTCTAGACTGAAATGAAAAAGATTCCACTTTCGGGGGCCAGAGCAGACTAATAATGATATCAGAGCTAGTCAAGACTGGAAGAAAGAGATCCCTCTTTAGGGACATAAAGTGGACCTATGACATTAAAGATAGTCTAGATTGAAATGAGAGGGAAGAAATTATTTAGGGCCAGAAGCGGATTTATGTCATCAAAGCTAGTCTTTGCTGAAATGAAAGAGATGAAATGTTCAGGGGAATGTTGGTAACAATGTGACGCTTTGCTTTGAATTGCTCTACACAGCTAAGAAGTGTGGAGGACAAGGTCCAACATTTAACATTATATCTCTTATCTTAAATTGTTTATTCACATGTTCCAAATAAATAATAAAATGTTCAATACATGTACTTGGAATCCAACTTGCATACAAAGTATGTCAGGCAACCTTGGGCAAGCTTTTAGGTTGCCAGGACCAACCTTTGTTAAAGGGATAGTTGAGTTTTGGTATAGAGGGCGCTACACAAATTTTGGTCAAACTAAATTTTAGTAACCAAAACCTGCACTATTACATTACAAACTAATAGTTATAACTCCACCATGCTCAAAAGGAATACAAAATTACAAATGACTAAGTAAAAAGCCTGTTATCATTCAAAAAGAGCCATTAAAACTCAAGAGGGCGCTCTCTAAAAAGTAATTGGTTTCAACCATTTTAAACAAAACATTGGGCATGTGATGTTTGGTTGAAATAATGATTAGATAGAGAATCAACAATTATATATCTTTTGTACATTTTTGAAAAGAGGAAGCATTTTTTGAATTTTTGTAACGGCTGGTTCAATTTATCGAATAATTGTGGGGCCCCACAATTATTACAAATGGTTATGTTTATGGATATTTCAGCCGTTTCTGAACCGATTTTTATCAAATAAAGTTTATTCCGTCATTCAAATTGTATGCTCTTTCAATTTTGACACTGAGTTTTTCATTACCTCACAAACAAAATTATTTTGTGTAGCGCCCTCTATACCAAAACTCAACTATCCCTTTAAGTCTAGATTCTGGTTCCTTATTGACTTTGTTTTCTGTTGCTATGTTTTACCCACGTTAGTAAAACATTTTACTAGTCAAAGGTCTTTTCTTCAATATTATGCAAGATTGACTGTATACAGTGGAACCATGTTGTAATGAGTACTAATGGACCATGGTAATTACCTTTATATTACAGATCTATCTTATCATATCAGGGTAAAACAAAGAAAGAATATAAATAGCTTGTACCAACAAAATTGCCTTGTTTTTTTAAAGAGGTTTTTGTTATATCAAGAACTCTTAAATACGAAGTTCCAACGTAACACAGTGACCATATGATTATTGTGGGTAAGGTAAATGTTTTGTCTGCTATTCCCTGTTTGGGCATTCTCTGAGTAATATCTCTTGAATATTCAGTGGAGCAATGTATATTCTAAGTGAAGAAGAAGCCAGGGTACCTACAACTACGTGCATGTTTCACGTCACAGATCACGTTTTGTGTGTGTGTTATTCTTTAAAACATTCAAGTATACTTAATATTTTGAACAAAACAATTATACTTATTATATTGTATTATGTACTATACATGTGTATTTCTATTTTATGTAAGGAAAGATGTCATTTGTATCTAGTTTGTACAAGACATCCTGGATTCCTGGCCTCATATTCATAAAACCCTGCTAGCTTACTTCCTTTTTAAGTGTATTTGAAATGATACAGTTTATTGAGCAACAAGCATTTTTCCAAGTCCCTAACTAGGGTTAGCTGGTTAAGCCTTAGGTAACCACCAAGTTAACCCTAGTTAGCATTTATCAACTAAAATATCTTGCATTTCATTCTTAGCCACATCATCAAAAATAGAATTAGCAAGGAACTACCAGGCTTCTTTTTAAAATTTAAATGTGGCCAGGTCACTTTGGTGGCCTTTAAAGCCACAGTTTCCACTGACAAAAACTTGGCTACTATTAATTTGTATGGATATGAACAATAGAGCATGGAACAAACTATCTTTATTTTGTTTAAAAATATACTGTAGATTCTGCTGTTGTGATGGCAACTGTCGGGGCTTTCCTTTCAGATGACCAAAATAAAACATCATATTATGTGACCTCACACCACAAAACGAACCAATAAGTCGGGAAAAATGATTGTGCTAGTTTTTACATGACAGTAAAGTAAAAGTCGATACCTTTATTAAAATGGTATATAATTTGTCAAATTTGGACTAAGCGAACCCTCTCAAAATGAGCAGCCAAGGTTTGGAACAAGGCTGCATCAGTTTTAAAGTTTCAAAGATCGGCGTCCATTCAAGCACTGTAATCTGATCATATTTATTTGATTAAAAATCATATTTAAACATGATTTCTGATGCTCAAAATTTCACAGAAGGTAGATTATGATACCCTCATTCAGGAAATACCAAAATCCTGAATTTCATATTTTAAACAAAATTTGGCTATATCGGCTAATAACAGACAAACTACCACGGCGACATGACAGTCGTTTTGTGGTGTAAGGTCACATATAGACTCCCACATTATACTTGTGTGTTATAGATAATAATTTGTTGGTGCCAAGCCACTGCCAAGGGCAAGCCCTGTCAACGTATGCTCATATCACAATACCGCAACTTTGTATGGAATTCAAATTTCCAATAATACAACCCTGATCTTTTATTGATTATCATAGATTGGAGGTTATCAGGTAACATGCATGGTGTTATATATTTATCAAAGTGTCCACTTTGCGGCTTTATTGGCAATAGGCAGGGATACCACTGGGTCTCCTCCAAAAAGTCTGAAAATATTTGAGGGTCTGGGGGCGAAGCCCCCAGCGGGGTCAAGGGGCGGAGCCCCTGTCGGGGGTTCAAAGGTTCAACTACCCAAAATGCCACAAAATTAACACTTTTACACACAATTAACTAAGGTGTCAAATTAGTTGCATTCTGGGACAACTGCAACACTACTTACTGCAAATCAAAAACGGTCGGATATCGATTATGAATATGCGATGAAATTGTATAAAATGAAGACACAACTTGAAACATTTTTGTAAGATTATCTGTATTTATTTGAATATATGGAATAAACACTTTTTAAGAAGATACGAGCATAATCATGTCTATTTCTTTCAAAAATCTAATTATGTGATTTAAAGTTACAGATAAGTGGAAAGTTGATTGTATTACAAGAAATATTAATAGTAACTGCTTATTTCATGAAAAAGGGTGTTGCTAATTTGTCCAATGACACAAAACTTAGAAATTGGAAATAAAAGGTTTTGAACCTTAAGAGTCAAGAGTAGTCTCCAAAAGTATTTTTTCTCATACATACAAATATATATGTCACATTAATACAGCAGCATCAATATAGTTTGCAAAGAGTACATTCTTCAGAAAAAGAAAGATAATTGATTTGCACAAAAAGAAATATACTCTGATTTGGCAAGATAGAGTTCACATTAAAGTGATCCATTTACTTTGTCAAATTCATCCAAAATCAATCGGAGCTTCTTCATTTATGTTGTACTTTGGCCTATTGTAACAGAAGCATGAAATTAAGTTTTGAACTTGTTCAAATGTCTTCCTTTTTATGAAGATATTTATGATTGTTTTGAAAAAGTGTTCTAGTACGCTTTTTTAATTTAATAGTCAAAATCAATGGGCAGTAGGTGATAAAATCTGACATCCATTTTCACTAGGTTAAAGGGATAGTTGAGTATTGGTCAAACTTAACTTTAGTAACAAAAACCTGCACCATTACGGTACAAAGTAATAGTTATAATTTCACCATGCTCGAAAAGTATACAAAATTACAAACGACTAAGTAAAACCCCTGTTATCATTCAAAAAGAGCCGTTACAAATCATGAGGGCGCTATTTAAAAAAATCACTGGTTTTAGCCATTTTTCATACAAAATTGTGCATTTAATGTTTTGTTAAAATAATGATTCAATAGAGATATCATCAACGACTTTTTAAAAACCTATTCAGATTTTTTTCCAAGTAGTCTTTAAGCATTTTACATTTTTTTTCTAAAAAGTCTAAATATCTCTGGTGATTGCCGGTGAAGAATCTTTTGAATACAAATATACTTATGGATATTTCAGCCGTTTCTGAACCGATTTTGATCAAATAAAGTTTATTCTGTCATTAAAATTGTATGTTCTGTCAAATTTGACAGTCAGTTTTTCATAACCTTACAAAAAAATACCGGGGGGCACTTCGGGAAATACCAATACTCAACGGTACCTTTAACAGTTTTGTTTTTTTCTATGCAACTTGCACATATTCTGGTTCAGACAGATCTTACCATGATATTGGTGTATGATTGATGTTTCAAATATCATTTTTTGAAAATTTGTTATGAAGTCAATAGATCACTTTAAAACAAAACAAAAATAGTACATAGTAAAGAGGCATTCTCTTTGAAGACGTGCCCATGGCGTGACAAGAAGAACAGATGCTCTGTGCAATTGCTTAAATAGCATCCATTCTTTTTGTCAACCCACAGGTATGTATCCGAAGAGAATGCCAATTATGAATTGTTCAGCAATGCATAGAATTCATGAAACGTCTTCAACAATAATATTGTTTACCAGAATACAATTTTCAATATAAATACAATCATATATGTATCATTATCTACAGAAGTATTGACATATATACATGTTTTGAAATTCTAAGGCATACATTAAAAGACACTTATTTGAATCTACCACTACCAGTACACATATTTAAGAGCATTATCAACTGCGGAATAGTGAAATTCTAAGGCATACAGGATTACACTTTAATATAATAGAACAGATATTAAAATGTATTATTTACTGCAGAAATAAGTATTAGCATAGTAAAATTCTAAGGCATACAGGATAAGACAATTTATTCTAATAGAACAGATATTAAAATGTGTTATTTTTTACTGCAGAAATAATTATTACCATAGTGAAATTCTAAGGCATACACAGGATAAGACACTTTAATCTAATAGAACAGATATTAAAATGTATTATTATTAACTTCAGAAATAAGTATTAGCATAGTAAAATGCTAAGGCATACAGGATATAAGACACTTTAATCTAATAGAACAGAAATTAAAATGTATTATTATCAACTGCAGAAAGAAGTATTAGCATAGTAAGATTCTAAGGCATATAGACACACTTGAATCTACTAGAACAGATATTGAAATGTATTACTATTATGTTCTGCAGAAATAAGCAAAATTCTAAGGCATACACTACAGGATAAGACACTTACATGTACTTGACTCTACTAGAACAGATATTTAAATGTATTATTATCAACTGCAGAAACAAGTATTACTATTAGCATAGTACAGATATGAAAATTTATTAGAAATAAGTATTGGAATATTGAAATTCTAAGGCATACAGTGTAAGACACTTGAATCTACCAGAACAGATATTCAATTGAGTTATTACATAACCTTCAAATTGTTCAAAAACATTTTATATACGCTGTATATTTCTTAAACTTTACAATAATACTCTCAACATTGAACATTTGAAAATTATGAACATTTTAGACTATGTATCAACTGTGTTGCAAGAAAAGCATTTAAAATGTCAAATACATGTAGGATGAAATTTCAGAAAATATTGCAGGGCTCGAGATAAATTGTATCATGTAAACTTTTAAGTGCCCTAATGCACATTTGATCAGATTTATAATGTTTTTCTTTGGGACAACTCAAGTTTTGAGACCAGCTACATTTTCATAAGTTATATTTAACTTGCCCGACATGTCCTCAAACAAGACCCTAAAAGTCTTCCAATATGGCAAATTCAAGTCTTTGTCTTTAATAATTATTAAAAATAAGAGCCATGGGGCTAAGTTTTTTTAGAGTAAGATCACTGAAAGGCACTAACACCACAACATTACTGTTCCATAAGCAGAAACAAAAGGAGTAATTGTGATACACAAAATCTTATACAGAATCCAAAAATTGCATATCAATTATTTTCAAAGCTAAACAGTTTCTTTGACATTCAAACAGATTTACCAGCTAAATTTTAAAAGGGAAAACAATTTTTTTTTTTTTTTTTTTTTAATTCAGCACATACTGCCAAAAGTGTGGTACTTTGAAATGAATACCCTGGTATGTAAATAAAAACTAAGTATATTGCATATGCAAATGTAGTTAATTCTATAATTATCTTTAAGTTCATACCTGTCTAATATTTGGACCAAAGTTGTCTGACTTCATATAACATTAGTTTCTGACTTCAAACGGTCAATTAAGGATACACAGGGCAAGTTAGCTTATTTGCTGAAAATTAACCAACCATCCATGGCAAAATAGCTACTTGTCATGTGATGTAGAAGACGTCTTCTGTTATACAGAATATTTCAAACATGGGAAACTGCACGCATAGGATCCTGTTTACAGTAATGGCTTGCGCTCTGAGTCTGTTTCGATGAGAGTATTAATTATCGCATAAATTAACGTCGCTCACAGTTCGTACAGACCTATGCGTGATTGACTCATCAAACAGAATGTTCCTGTGATCGGGATTTAGAGCGCGCAATATGGATTTAGACAACATAAAGAGATTGGAGACATATAATATATAGATAAATAGAAAATGGTTATACAAAATAGACGGCCTATAACTCTAAAAATGTTAACCTGCAAAAAACAAAATTTATTCTATTCACTGAAGAATGCATAGTACATGGAATAGGATTTCAAGGTGAACAAAGGTTGAAATATGAGGTGGCGCTTTTCTATGTTTGCATAGGATACATACACATATCAATAAGACTAAAAAGAACATATATATGTTATAAATAGATACCAAGTAAAACGCACAATTTTCCAAAATTGGGCAGATACTGTAGATTCGATCAGAAAATTGTTTGAATCTTTCAAAAAAATACTGCATACTGCATACATTTTAGCTAAATCATGTACCAATCAACCTTTCATAGTATACTGATTGATGTCTTTGCTTATAATTTGCAGGTAAATTATGAATAGCCTTCCTTCTGTTGAATTCAATAGAAATTAAGACATTATGTTGGTTCTTTACACGGAAAATACTTGGTCACACCAAAGAAGATACAGCAATATCAAAAGGCACATACATGGGTAATATCTCTTATAGCACATCTACGCTTGTGCATAATTAGGCTTGAAGTGAATAAAGAAATATGTTAGTAATATATATAATAAAACATTTTGTTGTCTAGTTTTATACACACTGAATATATTCAAACCATAAAAGCAGCTAGAGTATCTTTTACTAGATTATTTCAGAAGGTCAAATTGTAGAACATATTGTAGATATTAACGTTTTGTTTGTCTATACTGTAGATATACCTGTACAACTCTTGTCTTGAAAACTTGTGAAGTATGCTGCCGTAATCTGACAAAAGGAAGCAACTGGCAATTGGTAGTTTCTTGTAAATGAGGATTTTTATGATGATATTTGTGCAGTTACTTCCTTTTGACCTATTAATTTCTCATAAATGGATTGTCGGGTGACTTTAATTTGTTCACCATTGTGTAGAGCATATCTCAATTGCCCCAAAACAAGTAAAAAGACTATCCATACAATTATTGTCAGTTGCTTCCTTTTGTCAGATTAGGGCAGTATTTTTTATTGCAGTATTAGTTGTAGACTTTATTACAATTGCACTTCAGGAGCATAAATTTAGTCCAGGCTAAAAATAAAAAAAAAATTATCATTAACCAGTTAAAACATTTCACACCTGCGGAATGTCACTATGATAGTTGTCAGAGATATTATAATTGTTTCATTTTATTACCCAATCAATCCATCTAGTTCTGCTGACATCAAGACAAAGGGTCGCTTGACATTCCAGTCAGAGTATAACCGGTCACATATGTCCTGGATGATCCAGGACACAATCTAAATTTTCAGGGAGCCTAGCTACTGCAGACTCAGAGAGACTTGGCAGGTCGATCTGAATGTCATACGTATACCTTTTGACGGCTGAACAAATTATTTGGATATCTTGTAAAGAGTACCTGACCATAAAACTCAACTTATTCCTTACTTTATTTCTGTATGATCAATTTAACGATGTAAATTTCAAGCATACTATCTAAATTGGTCTAGTACCTAGACATCATTGGCAATTTCAGGTTTACGTTTTGTCCAAAGATCAGTATTAATTTCATCAGTTCTTGAATTTCTGATGCAGATCAGCTCATACAATGTCCAGCACACTGATTTGAATTTATGGTCTTTTTAATACGAAACCCATTGAAAATGCACAGAAAACCATATAATATCTAATAAATCAGCCACATGTACAGAATGCCTACGTAACACACTGAAAGTTTAATCTTGAAAGCATCACTATATATCCACAGCACAATTATCTGAATATGTCTTATCAGCAAATTTATAATTCTCTAGCAGTTCTTGTATTCCGGATGCATCATCTCCGACAATGTCCAGCACACAGATTTGATTTCATGGTCTTTTAATGCTAAAAGAACCATTTAATGTCTAATAAATCAGGCACCTGTATGCCTGCATAACACACTGACAGTATAATCTTGAAAGGTTTACTATCCACATCAGTAAAAGCTCTGGCTATGTCTCTTCTTGGTGATCCATAATCCTAGGGCAGCTCTTGTATTCCTGATGTATCCTCCTACAATGTCTAGCACACTGATTCGATTTCATGGTCATTTAATGCTCAAAGAACAATTTAATTTCTTATGAATCAGGCACTTGTATGCTAAGTAACACATTGAATGTCAAATCTTGAAGGCATCATTATCGATAGCACAACATCTGACTATGTAGTTGTCAGCAGATCCATAATCCTAGTGCAGCTAACTCACGTATTCCGGATGCATCAGCTCCTACAATTATGTCCAGCACACTGATTTGATTTTATGGTCATTTAATGCTCAAAGAACAATTTAATTTCTTATGAATCAAGCAATTGTATGTCCACATAACACACTGAATGCTCAATCTCACTTATGCTCACTTTTACTATCCAATGCAGAAGATCTGACTATTGTTTTGTCCATAGATCCAAAATCCTCAAACAGCTATAATCTGGATGCATCAGCTCCTAGAATGTCCAGCACAATGATTTGAATCAGACATTTGTTTATGCTTTACTATCAAAACCAGGAGATGCGACTATGTCTTGTCCTTAGATCCATATTTCTTGAGCATCTCTTGTATTTCTGTTCCTTCGGGCCCTACCATGTCCAGCACAGTCCTCCCTGAAGCATCATTCTCTGTGATGTTTGCTCCCGCCTCTAACAGAACCTTGACAACATCTGCGTGTCCCAACGATGCAGCCAACATCAGAGCAGTTTTCTGTTATCATAAGTAAAAAGGAAAATTAGATTATTTCTGTATCAAATGACCATTTCTGTTTCTTTCACATGCATGCATGAATCGCATATTGTAATGTAAACAGAACATCGGGCAAAAGAGCCCAAAATCCAAGTAGAACTCGTAAAAAACCAAGAATAACACAAAGTAATATAGTTAGTTACCTTGTTTCTTATAAGTTTGTTCTATGTCATATTCATCTATCATCGTAAGTGAGAAAGGCTGAAACTTATAGAAAATGCATAGTGCCGCAGCGCATGATAAAGATAATGTATGCTAAATGGTTGTGGCAAAGACGGCAGATGCAGAGCGCCGCGTACGCGCGTTAAGGCATGCTCGCGAGCTACGCGATTGACTCGACGTACAAACGTTTACGGACGTAAATATTTGTACATGTACATACATTAGCCAGCAGCGCTGGCAATCTCATTATACATATGTATATAGTGCCGATAAGTATTGAACAATTAAGCGCCAGAGCCTAGAGTTCTCATTCCTATATATACTTCGGGAAAACTATTTTTTTGCTTGAAACTGAGGTAATTCTGAATATTTTGTTAC
This sequence comes from Echinarachnius parma, assembly GCA_037951105.1. Classification (NCBI taxonomy): domain Eukaryota; kingdom Metazoa; phylum Echinodermata; class Echinoidea; order Clypeasteroida; family Echinarachniidae; genus Echinarachnius; species Echinarachnius parma. The sequence continues at coordinate 47,436 of JBAMJV010006177.1, forward strand.
TATATTTCCATAAATATTGTTACATAAATATATCAAGACGAGGAGAAAAAGTTTGGAAAACGACTCAATTAAAGTTTCATAAGCAGCCATATCGTATTGCATTTTGAATCGGTTACAATATATTGCCGATCCGATGTTTTGCCAATGTGGCCAAATATTGGCCCGATACGATGTCCGATACGATTATCGGTTATGCCCTACAAAATATGAACATTTTGAATCAAAATGAGCTTTTATTATGTAAATGAGTATGAACATGAGCTAATATTTCTATAAGACATTAGTGTGTGATGTTAGCATCCAGCCCCAACAAAAATGCCTATATGCAAATGGGTTTGACAGTTTTATTTGTTTCTTTCAAGTACCTTTTCTTTAGGCTGCTGAAGATTAGGATCGACTTTCATGTCCTGTAGAAGATATTTGATGGTTCCCAATGAGTTGTGCATCGCAGCAAGGTGGAGAACGGTTGTCTCTTGATACGGCATGGAGACATTGATGCTCCCACCCTTTTCTCTCAGTAGCTGAGATACCTGCATCAAAAGAAAAAGAAATAATTTAATTCTCATATTTTTTAGTTTCTAATTTTCCTTGTTTTATGTGTGATATTTGACGGTTCTAGTGAGTTGTGCATGGCTGCTAGGTGGAGAACCGTAAGTTGTTGTCTCCAGTGGTCAGTCAAAGCAGATGTTAGTGGTCTAAAAAATATTCTTTCCATTATGAGTTACACACAAGATTAAATATACAACTAGAAGTAAGAGGAATTATACACTTATCATTCGACCCCTTCACTTGGAGCATTCACATTTCTCCTGTACCTCGTGTATTATGGTAACAGAAGAATGAATTGCGTTTTAAAATGTCTACCCTAACAATAGAGATATTTATGATTGAATAAAAAGTATTCATGAATGCTTTTCAATTGTAGTACACATCAATAGGCAGGAGATTATAAGATCTGACTTAAATTTCAAGTAAACAGCATTATTTTTCTATGAAACTGTCGCACATCATTCAGAAGAATCATACAATGATATCGGTATATGATTGAAGTCTCAAAAATCACTTGTGGAAAAACCTCATGAAGTTGACCCTTTCCCTACGAGTTTGTGAAATCCCAATAGACTTTGCGCACAACCCACCCGGTTCCCGTAACCAAAGGGTTAATGGATCAATGTAATCTTACTGTGGAAACGTCATCCATTCTGATGGCACTGTTGAGGGTCTCCACTCCTTCATCGCTGGCTATGGAGAGGACGGACGCAGAAGGAGATGCGATGCTTCCCTTGCTGTCCGTATCTCCACTCGTACTGCTCTCAGCTGCCACTTCACTGATGATCACTTGAGGGTAGAGAGAAGGCTGGCTGGTCCTGCGAGAGGCTACTGTAAACAAACACACAAACAAACAAACATAGGTTAACAAACAAACAACCAAACATGAGTGATGGGAGACAATGCTTCCCCCCCTGTCCATGTCTCCACTCGTACTGCTCTCAGCTGCCACTTCACTGATGATCACTTGAGGGTAGAGAGAAGGCTGGCTGGTCCTGCGAGAGGCTACTGTAAACAAACAAACAAACAAACAAACATGAGTGATGGGAGACAATGCTTCCCCCCCTGTCCATGTCTCCACTCGTACTGCTCTCAGCTGCCACTTCACTGATGATCACTTGAGGGTAGAGAGAAGGCTGGCTGGTCCTGCGAGAGGCTACTGTAAACAAACAAACAAACATGGGTTAACAAACAAACAAACAAACATGAGTGATGGGAGACAATGCTTCCCCCCCTGTCCATGTCTCCACTCGTACTGCTCTCAGCTGCCACTTTACTAGTGATCACTTGAGGGTAGAGAGTAGGCTGGCTGGTCCTGCGAGATGCTACTGTAAACAAACAAACAAACAAACAAACATAAGTGAACAAACACACACACATGAGTAGTGGAGAGGCAGCTATAATAGAGAGCACTGATATGATAAAATAAGACACCAAACTAAAACATACTTGAATGGGTTAAACATAATGTTCAGTAACCTTTTGTATCATCTGAATCATCTTACCAATTGTGAGTGATTTCAGCTGAAGTTGCCTCCTGCTCAATGCCATGCAGTCTAGCTCCTCCACTCCCCCAGCACCTCCTTACTGCTACCCATCAAGAACAGTCTCCTATGGCCCATCAGGGGGTCTCTCCACTCCTCTTTCTCCTCTTCCTCCTCTAACTAAAATGATTTCTACACAGTGAATTTCCAGGTCTTTTTAATCGTCTCAGTGATTCCTCTTAGCATTGTGAGTGATTTCAGCTGAATTAGTCTCCTGCTCATTGCCATGCAGGTTCCTCCATTCTCCCAGGACCTCCCCACTGCTACCAGTCAGGAACAGCCTCCTGTGGCCCATCAGGAGGTCTCTCCAATCCTCTCCCTCCTCCCCCTCCCCCAACTTTTTGCTTATTATCCTTCGAGTGAGTCATCTTACCATGGTGAGTGATTTCAGCTACGTTGGTCTCCTGCTCAATGCCATACAGTCTAGCTCTCCACTCCCCCAGCACCTCCTTACTGCTACAAATTAGGAACAGCCTCCTATGGCCCATCAGGGGTCTCTCCAATCCTCGCCCTCTTCCCACTCCCTGAGCTTTTTGCTTTTTATCCTTGGAGTGAGTCGTGTTACCATTGTGAGTGATTTCAGCTGAATTTGTCTCCTGCTCAATGCCATGCAGTCTCCTCCACTCCCCCAGCACCTCCTACCAGTCATTAACAGCCTCCTGTGGCCCATCAGGATGTCCCTACCATTCTCTCTCTCCTCCCCCTCCCCCAACTTTTTGCTTATTATCCTTGGAGTGAGTCATCTTACCATGGTGAGTGATATCAGCTGCGTTGGTCTCCTGCTCAATGCCATGCAGTCTCCTCCACTTCGTCAGCATCGTCTCACTGCTCTCCATCAGAAACAGCCACCTGTGGACAATTGGGATGTCTCCCAAATCCTTTCAATCCTCCCCCTCCCCTAACTAAAATGCTTTTTTTTTATACAGTGTATGTTCAGGTCTTTTTTAATCCTTTGAGTAAGTCTTCTTACCATTGTTAGTGATTTGAGCTGCGTTGGTCTCCTGCTCGATTCCATGCAGTCTCCTCCACTCCGTCAGCATCTCCTCACTGCTACCCGTGTGGAACAGCCTCCTGTGGCCCATAAGGATGTCTCTCCAATTCTCGCCCTCATCCCCCTCCCCGAGCTTGGTGATCCGTCCCTCCACCCTGGGAGCCAGGCGCGCCCTGGCCTGCTCTACCTCGGTAAGACTAGATGACTTCATCAGGCTGGCTTTGCTGCAATCGGGATAGTAATATGATATAACAGAGGTTGTGATAAGTAAAATGGTTGAAATCAAGATACTTGTTTTAAATCAGGGCAATCCTCAAACCTTTGTGCATCACAAATATTTGTAGAGGCAAAGTAAATTAGTTTCATTACTGATTCAAAACAAAATATAAAGTACAAAGATTTGAATACATTATGCAGGGAAATGAAAAATGTTGAATATTCCATTTTAAATGATATGTTTAGATTCTATAAAGTAAAACTCAATATTTTATCATTTATCAGCTGTTCGAAGGGTTGGGGGTTAGAAAATCTTAAAGGGTAAAAGAACAAATTTTCAGATTAATCCCTAATGATAAAATATGTTAATAGTAACCCTCACCTTCTCAAGTTGACCAGGCTCTGTCTGTGTCTTGACCGGCCAGGCTTGAGCCCCCTGACCACACTGGCTGCGTGGAAGTGGTTCTGGACAACAGTGGTCAATACCGGCCCTTCTTCCGCATTGACCAGCACTGGACAATCACAGAAGACCTTGTAGCCATCCTTACCCCTCGCTATGTACTCTTTGATGCACAATCTGTAGGTCTGATTTAACAAGAATAATTATTAGTCATACATTTTTCCTTGACACTATGTCTCGACCTTCATAGGTCAATGAAAAATCAAGTGGTTTCACCATTTGAGAATTTACAATATGAAATAAGCATAATGGTAACTACACATATATGCGTAATATTGAAAATAATTTTTGATTATTGTTTTGGAAAAATATTTTCTTGCTACTCGACAACTAAATAACATGAACTCTCTTTTTTTATACATTGTAGCTTCAAAGTTTCTGCTAATAAACCAAAAAGGATGAACGAGTTTTGCTATAGTAATATACTCATGAGAAATATCTGACCTTGTCTGCTAGGATACACTGTCCATCTATGACCACGGTCAGTGGGTCTACTCTCTGACCAGCGGGGGCAGTGGGATAGAAGCCGTAGCTCATGCCAGACACCTGGGGGAAACGCCCCTCCTTCTTGGGGTACTGCGACACCCCATTCTCCAGGGCCTCCAAGAGCTGGTCACCTAGGAAGAGATGGACGGACACATACAAATTAATGTTCAATCTGTTTACTATGCAATTGGATGACCATGCATGAGATACTTTCATGGACCGGATAAGATCTACCATATTGAGTGAGCACAAAAGAATTCTTCAATATACACGCACTGGGTGGTAAATAAAACTCTTGGCATTTTCTATTGTGAATTCTTATATAATCCTCAAAACATACTTGGAACTCTAGCAGTTCTCACATACCTCATTGTATTTGTATTACGGATAGAAGCATGGAACGTTCAGCTTTCTTTTTTCCAAATTTCTCTTCCGTGATAATGATATTTATGATTGAAGTGTTCAAATGTATAATTATCTAGTGGAGAATCATAACTGTGTACAAAGTCAGTGCAATGAGCAAATATCACTTTTTTGCATTTTTCGCTCATTACTCGTTCATATGACTTTCATTTACCATGGAATTTTCACACATCACACAGTGGACATATGAGGTCACAAAAATAAACAAATTTATCAACCATTTGCAAATATTTAATTTCTCTCACCTGTTACTTCTATCACCATAAGGGGGTCTACCATGGGTAGTAGGGTCAGAAGGTCACGTGTCTTAAACTCCCCGGCAGGATGAATTGTGTCTGATCGGAACGTCCCAGAGTTGAGAAGAGCGACATCAGCATCCAGTACTGACAGCATGATGTCTGTTACCAGGTTACCTGGTGAGAGCAACAATAAAAACAATATCTTTTACAAGCTTCGATCTATCATGATGAGGATAACCAAGGGTAGTAGGGTCAGAAGGTCACGTGTCTTAAACTCCCCGGCTGGATGAATTGTGTCTGATCGTAACGTTCCCGAGTTGAGAAGAGCGACATTAGCATCCAGTACCGACAGCATGATGTCCGTTACCAGATTACCTGGTGAGAGCAACAATAAAAACAATATCTTTTACAAGCTTCGATCTATCATGATGAGGATAACCAAGGGTAGTAGGGTCAGAGGTCACGTGTCTTAAACTCCCCGGCAGGATGGATCGTGTCTGATCGGAACGTCCCAGAGTTGAGAAGAGCGACATCAGCATCCAGTACTGACAGCATGATGTCCGTTACCAGGTTACCTGGTGAGAGCAACAATAAAAACAATATCTTTTACAAGCTTCGATCTATCATGATGAGGATAACCAAGGGTAGTAGGGTCAGAAGGTCACGCTTCTTGAACTCCCCTGGCTGGATGGATGGTGTCTGATCGGAACGTCCCAGAATTGAGAAGAGCGACATCAGCATCCAGTACCGACAGCATGATGTCCGTTACCAGGTTACCTGGTGAGAACAACAACAACAACCATATCTTATACAAACTTCTATCATGATTAGGAGGTTAATAAGGTGTAGCAGGTTCAGAAGGGTCGCATCTTAAGAATGGCAATGATGATGTGACATATCTTCCCACATCTAACAACTAGTAAAGAGCAAGTATCAAGCTGTCTGCTTTCATCTGAGAGTTTAACAAATGGACAAAAACAGGCTAAAGTCAACACATATTTGGGAAAGTTCGAATTACCTCATTTTACTACAATGTCCTCTCCTTTTTAACAAAATCATAAAAATTTTAGATAAAAGCTCATTTTCAGGCAAATATTATATCAGTTTTGTGCTTAACCATATCATTTTCAAACAGGGAGCTGGTGAAAACCTAAAAATGGAAGGAGGTTAAAAAGGCCCCCCCCCCCCCCCCTCAGTTAAAACTGTCCAATGGGCCCATATGCCCATGCTTGTCTACATTTCTTGCATTTATAAGAGTTCATACCTAGATTTGTCTCTTGCGTCCTGACTGATGCAAACCTTGCGTCTAGATCAACTTCTGTCATACCCAGCTGTGCTTCCATCTCCTTCATCATCACATCTGACAGGAAGATAAAAATGATCAAACAAACAGCAAATCTTTAAATTAACATTATATATTTTGTCCTGGCAGGCCAATTGGTCAAATTAAACCAAAATTGTAGATGTTCCTCAAACAAATGACAATTAAAATTCAGTCATATTAGTTGCCCGGCACGACATTATATTTTGGCTTTGGAATCAGATTTTTGGCCATATAAATTAAGAACTATATTCAAATTTCTAGAAATAAAGTGATAAAACAAATACAGGCTAAAGTAAACAAGAACACTAGGAAAAATTAGCAAAGTAAAGCCAAATAGGGTTGGACTGAAGTGGGCTAGAGTGAATAGGAACAAACAGGAACAAAATAAATAATTAGGAGTCAAGTGTGACAGAGAATATCTCACCAGCATAGGAGTCAATGATCCTCTGCATCTGACCGTCCTCGGTCACTCCCTCATCGACGGCCACCTTCTGGACAAAGATGCTTGAGTTGTGGGGAGACATCTCCACGGTAACCACAGACAGGCTCTTGAAGTCGGACCCACTCTTCACTATGTACTTGCCATTTATCTAAAAACATAATGCAAGGACATCATAGGTATTTACAATAAAATTTTAAAAATCATATTTGGGTAATTTTGCTGGTCCCAGCTCTGTACATTAATTTCATTTTTTACTATGATACCTGATATAACAAAGTAATTTTCATGGTTCTTCAGTCCTCATTATGATACTACACTGTAATCAATAATAAAGGAAAAACATACATGTCCGTCAGTCAGGCAAAGTATATGAGATATGTTTATAACATTTTGTTAAATTTGGCTTTTACTACCATTATCATGAACAAAAACAAGATGTAAAAAGAATTTTATGAAATTTTAACACTAGACAGTGTTTCCTTATGAATCATATCTTTCCTGAAATTCATAAGATTTCATATTTTATCATATATTGGTCTCCCTCGACGAAGATGCACTCCAATCTCTAGCACAGCAACATTAATAATATAATAATACAATAGCGCATAATAGTCATTATATCCTACATTAATGAAATCCTGTTCAGTGATTGGTCTACAGAGCGTCATGTGACCAAACATAGTAATGCCCATGGAGAAAAATGTGCTATACGCGACGTCATTCATGGTATAGTAAATGCTATACCATGAATGACGTCATAGACGCCGGCTGATCATATTGAGCCCATAGCGATGCGTGTTATAAAACTTCCCTGCGAGCAGAGGTCTTGTTTTAGCTTGCGAAAGATGCTCAACGAGATTTCCCAAAGAGTAATTTTTTTAAAAATACAGAATATTTTCACCCGTGAATATCAATAAGTTCCAAAGAATATTCTAGAGATGCATTTCATGTATAACGTAGCGGTATTTGAATTTTAAAATTCCGACAATGGTGCACATTGTGCATCGTTGTCCTTCTGTGGTCGTGACACTAATTCGTCATTCAACAATCAGCGGTGTGCACTGCATTGCACTGCACTGCACTGCACTAGCTGTATGTGTAATGTACGAATAACTATTTCGCCTATTCAATTACACATGTGTATGTAAAGCGGGTCAATTATTCACTTTGATGCGTGCGTTTTGCATTTGGGTGCGCATTAGTTGTTAATGCGCGTAACCATGAATGGAAAGATAGCGCAATACGCGCTCTGCGTTAGGACTGTTGCGATAAGGGGGTCAGTGTCACAAACAGAACATAGTAAGTGCAGTGATGGTTCCATGATCAATGGTTTGTTTTCCTTTATATTATACTTTAATTTAATTGAAATCATTTATTTTTGCGATGATTATCATTATGCGAAGGATATAAAACAAATATATCATGCATTATATCCTACATGAATGAAATCCTGTTCAGTGATTGGTCTACATAGCGTCATGTGACCAAACATAGTAATGCCCATGGAGAAAAATGTGCTATGCGTGACATCATTCATGGAATAGTGCGCGGTGACAGAAAAAGCACTATGTTCTTCGGGTCTACGACCCTCAGAACATAGTGCTTTTCCTGTCACCTCGGAATCCATAATTTCAACTAGAGGCTCTCGGTGCATGGTATATTTGTTTACTATGACTCTCTATGCGCTTTACAAGAGTTACTCAATCGAATAAACAAAATACATCATACAACAAAATACAACAAAATAATAAAATTAAGGAAAAGATAAACTAAAAGTTGCATCATGTGAAAGGCCTCTGTCCCAAGCACTAAAACTGTTTCAAGGGCCAAGACTGCATCTCACAATGAGCACAGGAGACTAGTGAGCAAGCAATCTCAGTCGCATCTTGCCAGAAACTTTCAGTCTCATCGTGGGAGACTGCCCTTAAAGAGATCTCATGTAGAAACATTGTCAAAATCCTCAAAACTGTGAGAAAGATGTATGACTGAAGTGTTCAGATTTATAATTATCAAGTGGATAATTATATTTGTGTGCAATATCAGTGCAATGAGTTAGCAGATATCACTTTGCATTTTCGCTCATTACTCAGTCATACAATATTCATTTACCATGACATTTTCATACATCACTCAGTGGACATATCAGATTACAGAAATATGCATTTTATCAACTCTTCTTTACTATTTGCACGTTTAAACAAGTTACTAGATCCATTAAAGGAAACATCTGTGTCATTTGGTATGAAATGAACACCAATGACACCAAGGACAGCAATTGTTTTAGTCGGGAATTACCTTTTGAGCGCAGTAGTCATGATCGTGTCCACCAAGTATGAGATCTATGGCCGTAGTCTCCTCTGCCAGTCTGACATCATTTGGCATACGCATGTGGGTGAGTGCAATCACAAATTCTGCTCCCTGGTGAATTAACAATGCAACATGGAATAACATTGTATTGCGCTACATAACCTTTTAAAGCTCTGGCTGATTTGGGCAATGAAATCTGACACTAGAGAAATACTAACTATTTACAAGGTTATTACCACTCAGAAGCATACTTATCACTTCAGATAATTGTATAGAAACGATACATCAAACTTACACAAGATACATTTTTTCACATATATTTGTTTTCATGTCATATAATTATATATACATGAAATGAAAAAAAGAAAGTACAGATAAATAACTCTTTTCTTCCTTGAATGCTAAACCAAGAGTATCCACATACTTGTCATTTATAATCAAGCTTATTATTTTAGATGGCTCAATCAAAATATACGGTTTATCATATCTAAGGCTTAATCCTGCACATTATGTAACATAATTCATGTTTACTAGATGAAGATTTGGGTCGCACCATGTTGTAAGGGCCCCATTTCATATAACTGTTTCCAATCATTGTAAATGTGTAATTATTATGTGTAACTACCATGGCAACAGACATATGCTCCATGCTGATTGGCTGTTGAAATGGTAGTTACAATAAATTGGAGATTTACAACAATTTGACACATTTTATAAAACAGAGAGAAGAGAGAGGAGTGGATTCACAACCCATGTTACCCTGAAACAACTTCACATCTTGGTTAGATAAAACTCTTTGTTGGTTGATTTAATCCTCCACGGGCATATTGCATGAAACTTTTAGGCTGAATTCACTAATGTGGTTTAATGAAACCATGGTTTAACTGTTTCATATGATGTCTTGATCCATGCTTTCGACCACTTTTTTTTTTTACAAGGGCATACATTTTCTATCTTGTGAGAATAACTGTAAATATGTGACAAAATGAATGACAAAGATATTAATCATTTCTACATTTAATGATATGTGAACAAATATTGATTATTTAGTAGTTCTAATGGCCCAATAAATTCTACTCCCTATTGGAAATTAGAGATAATACCTGTGATTTCAAGTCCTCTGCTAGCTTCTCTCCCCTCTCCACATAGTCCAGGAAAGTGACATTATCTCGGTCAACCGTTGCCAGGGTTACAAGCCACTCCTCCTCAACCAGACCTATCAGGCCAATCTGTTCAACACAGCCAAAACGGAAACAACATTTTATCTTGTCTAATACAAAAAAAAATACTTGGATGTATTTATTCATTTTATTTCCAGGAGCAGATCAAAATACAATGTAATTGTGTAATGACAAATAAAGGAAACTCATTGCCTAGTAGCTGAAAATTGCCAACAGGACTAAAGTTTCTGTAAAAGGCTAGTCTAATTTAAATTGGGAAATTTTTCTGGTAACATGTTTTATATTACCGCTTTAACTGTCAATTTCATGTAAGTTTCCAACAAAACATACATGTTTATATTTATAAAATACAAATTTTAACAAAATAATAAAAACAGAATAATCTATTACCAAGCAGAGCTTGTAAGACTATGGAACACTAAAAAAAAACAATATCTATAATATAGATTTGGCGCTGTTTATTAATTATTAGTGCAAAGTGATATTCACTCCATCAACTGTTGCTAGGGTAAACAAGCTGCTAGCTCTTAACAACTACCAGGTCTTCTCAGGCTAACCTTTTTTATCAATAGGATTGGATCAGTCACATAGCGTTGTCGGACTAATTGGGGGGCATGCAAAATTATTGGGGGGCACACCTTATGTGTTTCTTTTTTTTCTTCAAAAAAGTTCCCCTTATGTTTCTGATTGTTGTTTTTTTCCTTCAAATTATTGGGGGGCATGTGCACCCACCCCCCCCCCCCCCCCCCCTCCCCATCAATTCGCCACTGGATTGGATGATTTATCAATTATGTGTATCTATTAGAAACATGTGTTTCAAATATGCATGGCTATGCATATCACAAACACCTTCTTTTCAGCATTGAAATACTGCGATGCTAGTCCTGTATGAAAACACACTCCAGCACTAACATTTATCAACTGGGCAATTCCACGGTAACGGAAGGACATTCAGACACAATTTTGGAACTTCAATCAAATAATTCCAGGATCCTGCTTTTGATTTTTTATTCTAAATGGCATGTCTTTGATCCTTGTTGGGACACCTTTGATTTCCACTATTTCTAAAATTTTGACCGCATTATGTAAATTAGATATGGACACTAATGAGGCCGGTAACGGAAGGACGCCAAAATGGACATGGATTTTCAAGTTTTTTAGTTATGACCCAATCCCCGTGAAGTTACGAGGTTTATCATGTTAAGTTGGCTATTAGTCAATTTCCTTATGTTCACAGAGTATAACACCACCTTTTAAGAAAAATATCTACATGGGTATATTAATTATGATAAATTAATTACTCCAGTGTTCGGTAACGGAAGGACGGTAACGGAAGGACCTCTGAAAAGTCTATTGGAATTGTACAATAAAATTAATTTTGAAATTTAAAGACCATTTATGAGAAGGAAACATCTCTTTTGTGGTCTAAAATGAGTTTGTATCATAGATAGCATATGGACATCACAAGCATTTACATTTCTATTTTTTTCTTACTATATTTCATGCTCCAATGGCTCTTATTCATGGTCAATCCATGGTAACGGAAGGACACTCGGACACAAATTGTCAACTTTAAGAAAGACATTTTTAAATACTTGTGTTGTTAGAACAGTCTATTTTGATAACAATACTTCCAAAACATACAGTTTTAAGGTCCCATAATTTTTTAATTTTTTTATCTCCGCACAATATTGAATATGCATACAAATGAGGTCGGTAACGGAAGGACACTAAAATGGACAAGGTTTTGTTATCAAATCAGTTTTAACTAAAACTCTGTGATATTAAATAATACAACATATTTTAAGGGTACACATTACATTCTCTGAAGGGTTAAGAAGAATTTACTTGTTCTTTGATAAAAATTTGTCCGCAGATATTTGAGTTATTTCACACAAAGCGGACCAATGTTCGGTAACGGAAGGACATAATGGACTATAATGTATGATATGACACAGTAGGGTCATTCCATGTCAAATCACCTTTAAAAAAATTGAAAATTTTCTTCGCAGCCCCCTTCAAATTTGCTAATATTTGGTATGTATGATATTTCAACCTTTAAAAGCGCAAATATTTAAGTTTTAGCCCAATCCGCCCAATGGTTTTGGCGCTATGGTCGATTATTATGGGGGAGTTGTGTAAGAAATGGGCGTGGGCACCATTTTTCAAATGGCCATTGTCCATTAACCGTTGGGTCAATTTATTTTGTAAAGGTGTCATTGGACTGGGGATGTTATGTGCAATCCTTTTATGCAATTTGTGTTCATGCATGAGCGAGTTTGGATACGATAACCTTTGACCTTAGATTTTGACCTTCCGTTTTACCTCGTGGATCAAATAATTTTGAGAATTTTGTTGGCTTAAATCTTGGCTTGATATAATTTCTACAACATATGAAAGAATTGGAGATATGTTATTTCTTGCTTTTTCTACAGCCTTGTTTTTAGTTTGCAAATTTCATGTAAAATTTAATTATTTTAGACCTACACCCATGTCCAAGAATTCTATAGGGGTGTATTGTATAAAAAAAGACCTATTCAAAGTCATGATCAGAGCCTATTCACACCCTGGCTCACCACAGTTAAATAGACCTACTAATCCCCATACAATAGAAATCCAGACAAATGACATCATGGTACAAGGGCCCTGTTGCAGAAAGAGATAAAATCAATTGTGAGCCAGATCAAATGTTCTAAATGCACAAATCTGATTGGTTGAAACACAGAAAATTACTAGTCTGACCACGCTACGCCACTGATAGCTGGCCATTGCAGGTATTGTCTCATTATTTTGGGTTTTCATATATGAGAGACAAATTTTTGAACATAAATTTTGTCATAATATGTAATATGAGGTACCTTGTCCATCTGTTACCATGTGTATGGTAACGGAAGGACATTTTCTTTTGTTATTTATTAATTAACGAAGAAACAATGAGTAATACAATTGTTAGCAATGGGAAGGCCTACTTGAACTTGCTTTGCACTGAAGATTGGTCTGCTCTCTAACAACTATGTGAGCCACAAAATTAAAAATATTGATTTTTCGGTAACGGAAGGACATTTTCATAGGCTGAAAATAAGAAGTCATTGAAGCATAACAAATCAAATAAATCATACAAATTTACTATTTTACGAAATGGTCATATCTCAGGAGTCAGAATAATGGTTTTTAGGCTTAACTGGGGAAATATAAAACAAACACAGGATCAAAACACTTTTTCACAAAAATATCAAATTTGTGGGGTTCAATTATGGTTATAAAGTTATTATAAAAAAACAACTAAAATTATGTAAAACTAAAATTTTCTCATTGAATTCCAAAAATATAGAATTTAAGCTTTGATTTGATACCAAATTTGTATCATAAAAATGCTTGTAAATTTTTTGGTCAAATGTCCACTTTGGCGTGGAATTGCCCAACTCCAACGATAAGCATGATAAGTCTGAAACAAGTTAGATAACACTGCTTACAATGCAATGCTTGAAATTAGCACACGCCCGCTGGCCCTGGCCACTAAAAATTAGCATTGGCTACCCAAAATGTCATTATATCCTACATTTTACTTGCCAAATTGGGCAACCAAATATAAGAGAAATTCTAACATTTTTTCTTCATTTAGGGCTACCACATTTAGGTTTCAGGCCACTTCAATGTCAAAAATATTGTTTTGACTTGCCCGACTGGGCCACAAGGCAAAAAAAAATTAATTTGCAGCATTGGATTATGGGATTAAAAATAGTTGATAAAAACACCCATGGTCACAAACAGTACACATCCAATTAGTCATCAAATATTTATTTCAAATGGAAATAGTAATTAGCTCTAATCAGATGGCAACAATAGGACTGAATACCAATAATTATTGCCACTAGTTACTAATGGCAGCCTAAGGTCAAATGCATTCAAAACACAATTGATGCATGAGCTAGTGGAATGCAACTGAGAGGAGAAACTCAGGGGCATATTTAATGCAATACCAAGCGAATGTGGACAAAATGTCATGGTATTATTTTATGTATCTATTTATTCTTGTCTCCTTTAAAAATAAAGGGGAAGCACATCGTCACTGGGCTGTTAAAATCTTGTATCTCAAATTTTGGTGAAAATTACTTTTTTTGATTAATGTGAAGTTTAGGGTGTAATTCATCTTCTAATAAACGCATGAGTTTTTTTTCTTTCTAATAACCACAATTCATCTTTTTTAAAACCTTGTATCTCCTTTTAGGATTTAGTTCGAAAACCTCGTAACTCAATTTCCCGCCTTCCAAATTATTTTTCGTGCATTTCAACCATTTCATTTCAAATTGATTATCAAACATAGTCTTAAGTTCAAATAACATAGCCTACGCACATAATTTGTTAAAATAAGAATGTTTTTTCACTCTCCTGAAAATTTTGTTTTTTTGAGATACAAGGTCTTAACAGCCCAGCGACGACATGTAGATAGACAAATATATTTATGCTACTAGTTACTAATTATAGCCTATGGTCAAATGTATTAAAAAACAAAATACATGTAGATGTGCAGGTGAAATGCAATTGAGATTAGCTACTGGGCAATAACACAATTTCAAGTGGATAAAATGTTGTGGTATTCGGTAATGTACATGTATGCTCTGTTGAAATAGAAATTAATGTTTATTATACATATTCATCATAAACAAAACTGTATAAAATACATTTATGTACAAAAACAAAGTGTACAAAAAATACATTGGTACAAAATTACAATGCATTTAGAGTATTTATGTATAGCATCAAATAAAATATGTACATGTGCAGACACAATATGATATTCTATTGTCAGTACCTTTTTGTTCTGCCAAGTACTTAGCCTGGTAACCAGGTACAAAAGTACAAAAGGTACAAAAGGCCTTATTATTGGGAATATTTCTATTCATGGAATAATCCTTTTATTATGACTAACCTATCTCCCAGCTTTCTCACTTCTCTAACTTCACAATTTGGAAATGTTTGCTATAATGTAGATACATGCAGGGCAAGTCATATTCCATGACTTTTCATGACCAGTACGACAATAATTCCGTGACTTTTCACTACAGTATACATGTAAACAAGGCTCTTGTCTTCTTGTTGTACTTTTGTACCAAAATAAGGTCAAAAGTCTTGATTTGTACGTATGTATTTATTGTTTTTCTGTTTTATTTACTGTAGTAATGAGGAATGGCAGATAAAATTAAATTACCCGACTTTCCCATGACCTGGCCATGACATCATGTTTTAATACAATTTCCCCTGATTTTCTATTGTGTGCATGTAACATACCTTCCTGTTCTGCCAGGTAATTAATCTGGTGACCAGCCCATCTGCCAGCATCTCCCCGGTGAAGTCGTCGATGACATTGCTGAGTAACCATGGGAACCGCGTCTCCTTCACAATGTCCTCCAGCTCATCGACGCCAAAGTCTGATTTAATCAAAATGCAAACAAATTATATTTAAAGGGATCTAGTAACTTTGTTGGGGGGGGGGGGGGGGGGGGGGGGGGAGTTGGTGGACTGATATGTCCACTGAGTGATGTGTGAACATTTCAAGTAAATGAGTGTAATATGACTGAGTAATAAGCGAAAATGCAAAGTGGTATTTGTTAACTCACTGCACTTACATTGCACACAGTTATACTTCTTCCTATAGAGAATGTAAAATCCGAACACTTCAATCATAAATATCTTTCTTTATAGAAAAAGAGAAATTAAGAAAACTGAAACCTGCTCTTATATTTCTTATCCATGGTTAAACAATTAAAATGAGGCATGTGAGAACAGATGCTTAAGTTCTAGGTTTTATGGATTTTGACAATGTTACTAGGTCCCTTTAAGCATTATTCAAGAATTTGTCAGTAATAAACAATCAAGACTAACAACATTTACATGATCTAAACTGGTTCTCTACAAGGTTTTGCAATCCCCATACAGCCACACCAGGTTCCTGCAGGCAATGGGTTAAATTACAAATTCTGACAAATCACTGATATCGGGAGTCTCCGGACTACAAATGTATCTACATTACCATGGAGACAGACACGCGCCTTTTCAAACATTTCACTGTCTATATCAATCAATATTATGCAATTATGGTGCAATAATTTTAACATACAATCATTTCATGAAACTTGTCCAATCGATGTAAATATTATATTGTAAAGTTAGCTATAGGGCAATTCCAAGCAAACATTGACATAAGCACCCATTTTTCAAATTCGTCGAATCATAACATATTTGGTATCAAATTAAAGCTTAAAGATTAAACTATTCAGAAATGCATTTTGTTCAAAAAAAAATTTTGTCGTAAACTATTATTTCATAGGAATTAATTAGCATAAATTAATTTTCAATTATTTTCACAAAATATACTTGTAAATATTAAGCTTAAAAGAGCTGCAAACATAGGTTTTCATAACATTTTCTTTCAGTGTTGGTAAGAACATTACTTCAATTTATCAGATAAATATCTATTTCGGCATTTTCGCTCTTTGTTCTGCTTCAGTGACTGTTTCATTTATAGTCATCTATATGTCACGCTGTTACCCTAAAAACAGGTATTTTTAATATTTCTGGAAAAATATGAATGGGAATGAAATTATTTTTTGTTTCTTCTTCATTCACCCATAGGGCTATATTATGGATGCTAAATAGATGCATTATCTTTTACCACTAATTAATCTAAGCAATATCAATTTGGTCACGCTGTTCCTTTTTGGGTAACAGCGTGACGCAACCTACTTTTTTTTGTGCAATATCTCAAGAATCGTTGGATGGATTCTGTTCAAACTTTGTACAAGACATGTATTCAGAGGTATGGATTATCTGATACATTTTGGGGCCATGAGGTCAGAGGTCAAAGGTCAAAGGTCACAGCTAATTAATATGCAAAAAATATATTATTCTCAAGATATTTCAAGAATCCTTGAAGGATGACATGATAATTAATACTGCTATGCGTTCAGTGAAGTAGATGACCTGATTATAGAATTTGGTCATGGGGTCAAAGGTCAACAGGTCAAATTATTGTAGTTTATTTTTTATCTCACAAAAAAATGCCAGAATTAATGTTAGAAAGAGTACTGTAGATAAAAGAAAATTCTATGAAAATGTTTGGAGCACAGGTCAAAGGTCACTCGGATAATTACCAATTCAAGCACAAAAACTTACTGACATTGAAATCATGTTACATGAAACAAATCACTTGTAGATATGCACTGTGCCACATAAAATTAAACATTTGTATGCTAATTTGAGAAATAAGGTCAAAGGTCAGATGTCAAAGGTCTAATATTTCATTGTTACAATTAAGTTTGTATTTTGGGTTTGATATTTGATGGTTCCTCAAACTAAATTCTGAAAAAGATAAGAATTTCAGTTTTGTCCAAAAACATTTTTGATCAATAGAGGGGCGCTAGGCTGCAAATTTGTGTCATGCGAACCATCATTTCAGAGCATCTGGGTTATATTACCCATTCATCTAGTTCTGTATAGATTCTGGATGACTACATCAAAATTATATAATCTTATTCATCTCATCAATATCTCCCATATATATAACATGTACAATTCAGAGGTCACGCTGTTACCGTCACGCTGTTACCGTGCACAGATACGTTTATGATATCATATTTACTATGAACATTGGATTTTTTCTACATTTTTATTTGGATGTTCTAGCTTGATGTCTAGTACAAAGAATCAATGTGACAAAATTGCAAAATGTTCCTGTAGTTCACAGAGTTTGCTTAGTTTCTTACCATGTAAGAAACCCATGTCTTTTTGCCGTCACGCTGTTACCACAGATATTGATATTCATAATTCATAATTTAGTGGGAATTTTGATTTTCTTTCCTATTGTAAATAATTAGTAGGATAGTGGGAACAGATGCATATCAAAATTTGGTTCTGGACATTTTTATTTTGTGAGTTATTTAGACTTTCACTGTGAGAAACACCCTCCTACCGTCACGCTGTTACCTTGGAATTGCCCTATATATGGGCAAGTCCAAGGTATTTGTTCCCAAGGGGGTGAATTTTCATCTTCACCCAATCAAGTGAAACTTGATGTCATTTTAAAGCTGAGATATTGAATTTTGATAATTTGAAAACAAAAATTTTAACGGTGGCTCCAATAAGTAGTATTAATCAAATATATTTGCATAATATGTTAATCAGCATAACGCGTGGGACATCTGAATTAAAGACAAATTAAATCATATTTAAAATGCTTGTAATGATTATTTACTTATTATTGGCTTGACCTGATGTCATTACCATAAGGAAATGGGATTATGACTTTCAGCTTGTTATCTCATTCAATATGCAAATTAGATGCGTTCCAAAATCAGCATGTCCCACGCGTTAAATTTTTACATCTTATTGTTTCGATTACTCGTTAATCGAAAGGTTTATTTTTCTGAAACTCTACAAAGTTCTAATTTACCTTGGGGGACATCCATAACATAGCAAAAAAAGTTAAGGACATTTACCTTATTAGCATAATTCTACAATTAGATTTTGTCACGCGTGGGACATTTTGTAACGCGTGGGACAATCTGTACAGTAAAGCAATGGGTTTTAAAAAATCTTGTTTTAGCCAATTGGCAAATACACGATAATTTTGCAATGCGCAAAGATATTGGCCCGAAACTTTACAAGTGTTTTCTTTAAAGTCTTGCGCAACTTTTGAGACCAAATTTATGACGAACAGCTAGACCCTCACAAAGTCACATGACTTATTCGAAGTGGAAGTCATTCCAGAAATTGCATGATTTTGTGATTTATGTACAAATCCTAAGGAAAATAGTGTTTTTCATATGATTTATAAAAACTCAATTATTTCTTATTTTAATCACTGCAAATAAATACTTTTAAGAACAATAACTGTTTGACAATGGCGAATAATTGATTTCATCAAAAAAAAGATGTAAAAATGGAAGTTGAAAAACAAAGAAATACATAAGAATTTCCCAAAACAAAGAAATACATAAGGAAAAATTTTGCTTTTGCAACTTTTGTTTTGATATATTGTTAAGAAATGTCATAAAGAACATTTATGCAAAAATTGAGCATTTTCCAAGCTCAAATTCTTGAAATATCTATAATAAGGGCATATTGGGTGGCGGGCCTATGTAAAACGCATGGCAGAAAAATGTCCCACGCGTTGCATGTCCCACGCGTGACAATGCAATTTTTTCCCAAACTGACCCTGTGTGAAACTCTTAAGTTTTGAGATGATGAAATTTCATATTCTAGTAGAGCACAAGATGCACTTTAAGAACATACCAATCATGTTTTGATATTGTTCATAAATTCAGAGGAATTCACATTCAAAGTCAACATTAAAAAATACCAACTTTCTCTGGTCCCACGCGTGATGCTAGCAAAAAGTCGCATAAATCATTAATGCATGGAGAATTTCAATTTTTTTTTTTGGCATTTGATAAAATTTGCTCCAAAGTATCTAAAATGTAAAAAAAAATTGGTGTTTCAATATTACTTATAAGAGTAAGCTCTCATTTTCGCTCTGATGTCCCACGCGTTATGCCTACAAAATAGCTTGGACTTGCCCATATATATATTGCTCCATGTTGATCTGATGAAAATGTAAGCTTTCCTAATATTTATGATAAATGTTGGTATTTATATAACTTAAATTATTGGTATTGAACCAATAACATAGATCTACCACACATGTGGATGGAAATGTAAATCAATAAATAGCAATTAAGAGAACAATTAAAATATGTTAAATGAATGTTACTAGAACATGTTCATGTCATGGATCCTAGAAATTGCTCTGATTGATCACCAAGCAATGAAAGAAA
Source organism: Echinarachnius parma (assembly GCA_037951105.1). Taxonomy (NCBI): domain Eukaryota; kingdom Metazoa; phylum Echinodermata; class Echinoidea; order Clypeasteroida; family Echinarachniidae; genus Echinarachnius; species Echinarachnius parma. Next base: position 67,431 of record JBAMJV010006177.1, read on the forward strand.
TTTAATTGAATGAAAGCCAGAAATTAATTTTCAGAAGGTTGCTTCAATTTACGGATACATTATAATGTAAATTGCTCTCCGCAGCATAATCAATTATACCATCAAACAATCAACCTATTAATAAATTAAACTGCCAGTCAATCAACATAATTATAGAATTTAATGTGGAGTTAATTATAGATGGTGATTGATATCAGCGATCCATTAACATTAGTGCTCATACATTCATTGTCTGCTAGCTACTACAAACAATGAATGCATTGTTCATACAGGTTTTTGAATAAAACCCACAAGAAAACAAGGTGACTAAGATAGTACTAGTACTCTTACATCTACATTGTAAGTAAAAACACATTCATACAGTACAGGTGTCCTTGGTTTTGAGAGAGGAACCTATCTAACCCATTCAGGACTTAATTGTCTCAAAAGTACTCTGGCCTGTGCCCCGTTCCATAAAACACTTGCAATTGTTGTAAGTGTCCAATAATTATAACTACCATGGCAACAGCTGAAATGCTCCATGCTGATTGGCTGTTGAAGGCTAATAGTTACACTAATTGGAAACTTACAACAATTGCAAGTGTTTTATGAAACAGGGCACTGGTGACTAGATACGAAGAATGAACATGATACAAAAATGAAATACAGTAATCTTGAATGGGTGGAATTCTTTGTAGGTCAGCAATCAATTACATATCGACCATTCATATATATAAGATCAATACATTTGTAGTCAAAAGGATAGCAAGTCACTGTCAATTATTATTGCCCAACATGAAAACATGCATTTTGTATCAGGGTCATAGTATGCGTACAAGGGTAAGGGGGTAGGAGGTTGGGGGCCCGTCCCCAGTGTCCCCCCCCCCCCCCCCCCCCTCCCCATTCCTTCCTGAGTAATATTCTGACAATTTTCACCTAATATTCTGGCAGCAAGGTAATGTCAGGGAAAAAAAGGAATATTACACAATCATATATAGGCAAGAGATGACAGCTAGCCCCCCCCCCCCCAGCAATATTTTGCCCATGTATACACCCATGATCGAGCACAATTTTAAGTCAATAGAGTACCGAAGTAGTGATGTCACATGCTTTTGTTATGGCATAGTAATCGTTCTAAACAACCTGTCCTTTCATTCTAGCATTTGGAAGTGGGTTGAAGCTGGACGATTGCCATCTTAGCAACCGAAACATCACCAAATCATTGTTTGCCTGACGTTGCTTAGAACCATTACTTGTGGCAATGAATAGCTGTGATGTCACACATTTATACTTATAGAGTACCAAAGTGTGAAGTCACAGCTAGGTTCATTACCATGGATACTGGTTCTAAACAATGTCAGGCAAGCCATAAATGTGTGACCTAGAGGTTGCTATGAACACAAACGTCCATCTCCAATCCACTAGACTATACCACTAGAAAACCCAGTATCAAAGGACAAGTTGTTTAGAATGTTACTATGTCAAAACAAAAGAATGTGACATCCCTTGTAAGTTTCATTACTCTATATTGTGAGGGTAGATCTGTACATTTTGTACGTAAATGCCAGGGACAATTTTAAAAGAAAGACTCGAGGTTTTCTCTCCATCCATTCTCCTCCCAATTATATACAAATAGATGACCTTATTAAATCCTACAAAACATGTCACTTAATTATCGGGCTAAAATGCAATACTTCTTCTTTTTTTGCAATAAATTAGCATTGGTAAATTAACAACATTTTGAGGATGGATTACTTAGTCTTCAATTAGTCATTCAATTTGTATTAATGGTTTTTTTTTTACATCATGAAATAAACTAAAAATATTCCAAAGATCGTCCAATATGCCTAAAAATCACAATTAACAAGTTAATTTTCTGGTATTTAGGGGAGAAATATTTGCACACAGGTTTCTTAATTAAGTCGCACAATTAATACACCACATTTATCAAAATGGTACAAATAATATACTTTGACTATGTTATATATCATTATCATACACATTGATCCATGTTTCTTGTCATGCTTACCAAAATCATGGTTGCCATACAAGGTACTATCATACACATTGATCCATGTTTCTTGTCATGCTTACCAAAATCATGGTTGCCATACAAGGTACTATCATACACATTGATCAATGTTTCTTTTCATGCTTACCAAAATCATGGTTGCCATACAAGGTACTATCATACACATTGATCAATGTTTCTTTTCATGCTTACCAAAATCATGGTTGCCATACGCTGCAGTATTGACATTGAGTGCATTCAAGACAGGTACCATGTGCTGGCCTTTGGTGAAAGTGCTCACTACAATCGATAACAAACACAAAGTGAAAAAAACAACAACAAAAATAAGTGCAAGGTATTGACTTTTCTAAGAAATCGAACTCGGTGGTAAATTGCTAAACAATGCATGAGCACTATTAATGATGATCGACCTGACGACCTCCAAACTAACCTTTTACTTACTGACATACTGGCCTGTTTGAGCAAGTAAAATAATACATTTAACAGAAGAAAAAAAATGTACTTGTCCATGCAACTACGTCTAGATGCGATTTACAAGTAAGAAATTACTTTTGTTGTTGTTATAGTTGCCCAATCTAGCAATTTTTATTTGTTGTCATTGTATTTTATGGAACTTGAACCTAATTGATCATTTCAATAAAAGGTGTAATGGAGAGCTATATAAATACAATATATTGTTGTACATATATAAATACAATATTATAATTATTTGAACAAAAGCACTCGAATAATACATTTCAAAAGACAAAATACACTTTCCCTTCCATATACAATAATAATGCATCCAAGTACAAACAAAATACAGTTTGTTCAGAAAGACATCTCAACAGGGCCATTCTTTGAAAAGTGAAGTTAAGTTTGTTTTTCAATTATTTTATTGCATTATTGGAAAGATCAATGTCCAAGGTTTAATTGTACCTGGAATTAAGACCATTTCTTACTCATTTGCATGAATTTTCATATTTCAATATTTAAACAAAAATCATAACTCAGAAAATAATCAAGATATCAAAATCATATTAAGCAAGCTTATTCTTGTTATTCTCAGGACTGTACATTATGTTGATACAAACGTGGTGAAAATTTAACTTCATGTTACTTTCTAAACCTAATATTTGTAAAATTCATAATGTACATGTAAAACACGTAACCAGACATCCCCACATAATTAAACATGTTAAAAATCAGCTGTTTGAGATAATTTGTATTTTTTACTATTTTCTTCACAGATCTATAGATATCAGTTGTCTCATAATAATATGAACATTAATTCGCTTTTAATATTTCAGGGGATTTCCAAAATGAAATTTAGTTGATTTTTTTCTTCTCAAAAGTGCTCATGTGACCTCTTTGACCTCTGTCGCTGGGTAACATAATCCTAATAAAATATATTGTGTTACACAGGTCTGAAAGACTTCGACAGATGCAAGTCATATGTACACATCATCATACCTCCTATATTTACTAAAATATAAACTAATTGTCATGTTTTAGGTCACACGGTGTTCGTAACTAAGAATGGCCCAACATAAATTTCTACCTGCAAAACCATGAATGTAATATCTGCATTGGATACATGCGTGCATGCATGTGCACATAAATTTCATCTAATGGTGATAAATGTAATTAAGTTGACAGGCAACACCACTCCGCTAGATATGGAGGTTAAAGGGCTAACTAGGGCAGTATGCTTCCAAATTATACAATTCTTATTTTAAAGCTCATCCCTTTAATTTGTTGTTGTCCAGGTAACTAAATGCTGATACATACCAAGACTTTGAATCCAAAACATTTAAAGAAAAAGTATGTATTATAAACGATAACATACATGGAGCTGTGCTGAGATCGATGTACCAGATTGGTCATCTCATTTTTTCCTCTTCATATTTTAGCCATTTCAGAACAGAATACATTTTTCTCATAAAAAGGAGCCTACAAAAATGATCACTTAAATGCCATGGTATTTATCTGTTCGCTATTTTGCAAGTGTTCCCACCATGCATTTCCCCCCCTCTAAACCATAACATTACAATCCCTTTAATGCAATGTATGAAGAGCCAAATTTGATAATCATATAGGAAGAGACACCTAATTAAGTCTTGGACGTCATAATGCCAGGCTATCAATTCAAGATAATTGATTTCACTGTCTGGTACACTGTATTAAAAACCCAATATAATTATCATTGCCTGCCAGTGCTGTCTATTTATTATTATTATAATGCTAGAAATTAACTTTTTGTCCAATTGTGGCCCGGTCGGGCAAGTAAAATTCAAGATTTTTCTCATTTCAGTGGCCAGAAACCTGAATCTGATGGCCCCTAATAAACAAGATTACACAATTCTATTTTTGGTTGCCCATTTGGGCAAGTAAAATTTAACATTAATTATGAAACTTTGGTGGCCAGTTCAGCTAATTTTTAGTGGCTCCAACCAGCAGGCCTGTTCCACTTTTTGAGAATTGCATATATCTAGCTTCTTATGTTCTGTCATGTAATGCTATGTTTTGTTTTATTGTAAAAAATTAAGGAGTCATTTTAATTCATTGTCCGATTGTCTATCACCATGGGAATTAGAAATAGGCTAAGGGATTGCACAATTTAGGCTAATGGATTGGTATTCGAAAATAGATACAATTACAAAGAATAACATCATTTATCACTCATGATCTATTTCCTAATAAAACTACACAGGTAGAAAGGGCAAAGATAGGGGATCGCGCTGAAATAGGTAATCTGTATTGTCCATGCAAATCTCTATTTTTCTATTTTTAAAGTTCATTGTGCTGCATCTCTTTCAAATTTAATTTCTTTTTATGTATGTATGAGAAAATGATAACTGCATGCCTTACAAGTAGATTTTTGCTTTAATCTCCTACTTAAGCGTTTCTGTGTGTGAGGGTTTCTTTTCTGCGTGTGTATGTCTGTTTGTGTCTGTGCGCATGTGCGTTTGTGTATGTGTGTGTATTATCGTGTATGTAAGTGTGTGCATATATATATGTGAATGTTTACAATTAAACAACCAACAAAAAATCACTGTGCAATAATTTACATTGCTTGTAATGACTGAAGACAAAATGTGACTGTGCAACTGGTACAAATTACATGAGTTTGGTACATTTTGGTTTTAATGTTGCATTTATCAAAACATTGTAAAACCCAATAATTGTTTATAAAGGAATAGACTTCTATAAACATTTGACATTAAATGTTTTTAAATTGATCAGCCCACTTAACTCTAAAAAAACATAAATGTCATTTAAAGATTTTATTTGGATTAAGGAATTCATCGCTAAACAAAACAAGTGAATTCTCTCCCCAATGTATATAAGCCTTTATCTGAGATATGTTGAACATTTTTTTTTAAATTCAGCTCACTTAACTATCTCATTATATTATGTGCACTAAAATATACATTGATGTTATTTAGAAATGTTTTACTTTATGACAATGGTAATGGATTTAGGGTTAGAACGTTGTTTTTTTTATGCTGATAAGAGTTTTCACTCACTACTCTCAATAATTAATACACATTGTCTGTAACTATGTACTAAGTACTATTGTAATCAATTATAAATTAATTTACAATCGATTAGAACAACTTACTTATTGATGGATTATAGCAATCGATCTCTGCTCAACAGAACTAGAGATTTCTCTCTCCATATTCTTTTTTTTAGATTTTAATACATTTTTTCACTCACCCGAATGAATCCTCTCATTAATGTAACTATATACTAAATTATAAATTCATTTAATTTAGATATTCTACATTTTATTAAATTTATAGAACAAAGTTCTTATTCATGGATTGAGACATTTTCATTGATTTTAACAGAATTTTAAACAGATTTCTTTCCCCATAACTTATTTTGTTAAGTGTTGATAAATATCATTTTTCACTCACCCCTCTTAACCCTGTCATTAAATCACATTTTATGTAAAATGTGCTAGGTTATAAATTTATGTAAGTTAGAGTTTTCACAATTTATGAAATAGAGCAACTTACTTATTGATGGATTGAGGCAATCATCGCTTAACAGATTTAACAGATTTCTCTCCCCATAACCTTTTAAAAATATATATTCATTTTTTTAATTCAACCCTCCTAACCATAGATCTCATTAATACACATTTACATTGCATGTATCTATCATGTACAAAATTATGAATTTAGGTAAGTTTGAGATTTCCCGATTTATTAACCCCTTGACCACGGGAACCGAGTGGGTTGTGTACAAAGTCTATGGAGATTTCATAAACTCGTAGGTTAAGGGTTAAATAGAGCAACTTACTTATTGATGGATTTAGGCAATATCCGCTAAACGGAACTACAAGAGATTTCTCTCACCATAACATTTTTTATTTTTTAGATGATACATTTTTTCACTCAACGGTCTCAACCCCCTGAACCATCTCAATACACATTTAAATTGTACATGTATATGTACCAAATTAGTAATGAATGTAAGTTTGGGACTCTAGATCATTCTACAATTTATTCAACAGAACAACTTACTTATTGATGGGTTGAGGCAATCGCCGCTAAACAGAACCAGAGAATTTCTCTCCCCGTAACCTTTTTTTTTTTTATAGATGTTGATATATTTTTTCACTCAACCCTCCTCCTATAACCATCTCATTAATACATGCACATTTAACATTGTATGTATCTAGATATGTACACAATTTGAAATGATGTAAGTTTGGGATTCTAGATTGAATTCTACAATTTATTCAATTGAACAACTTACTTATTGATGGGTTGAGGCAATCGCCGCTGAACAGAACCAGAGGATTTCTCTCCCCGTAAGCTTTGACGACTGTGGAGAATCGCGCTGCTCCCCCGCACATTCCGTCACCCGATTCAATGTTGTACACATCATTGAAGTGAATGATGGTCAGCACCTGCATATTATAATTGATAGGATTTCAAAATGTTAATTACGTACAAAGGGGAGCAGTGAAAATGTTGACTGCAGGTGGGGTTGATTTTAAGGCTGAGTCGGTTCGGTCGATCACACCGGGTACCGACCGTTTCAATCGGTACCCGGTTTCGTTTTATCGGAAACGGTACCCCGAAAAAAATAATAAAATAAAATGTTAAAAAAGAAATTACCGGTAAGATTATCACTTGTGACACAGGTAAAGTGTCTAACTCCACAAAAAATACTTGGAGCTTCCTCGTTTCTCTTCTGCCGTGTTGTTTAGCTTATGGTAAGAGAAGAATGAAATAGGGTTCGGTTTTTTCAAATGTCCCTTCAGTATGAAGATAATTATCATTGAAAATCATAATTTCAAAAGCGTTAGCTAACGGTTTTGATAAAAAGTACAATTGTCGTCGCTGAACACGTCCTGCGCCAGCGCGCGTGGGAAATTTTCCCGACCCACTGAACTTTGAGCCTAGCGTGCGCAAATTCCATGAATTCCGTACCGTCTGTAGCTGTATACACGGGTGCGGATATCGTCAAGATCAAACGGATTATTATTACTGCAACAAATCTACAACAGACCATCAGTATTCGGTGATAAAATATGAACTCAATATTCGTTTTTTCACTAGGTAAACAGTGTTTGTTTTCTTTCAAACTTTCACAAATCTTTCAATTCTATTTTACAATGATATTGATATAGGATTGAAGTCTCAAATGTCAGTTTGTGCAATATCTGACACTTTACACGGATCACTTTAATGTAGCGGAATTCAAATAAAAAAACGGGGCAATTGATATCATTTACTTTAAAGAGTGGTTATTTTCGAGAAATTCTTGATTTGTTACTTTGTTTGACAGTCAGAAATGGAACAGGATCCACAAAATTGCTAGTCATTTGAACGATATTGCCAACGGATGTTCACCCAAAGTTAGGCCGACACTCAAGGGGAGATATCTGATAGATATCTGTATGATCGAGCTGATGAGCCAGTGCATTCAAAAAGTGGCTCAAAATACGTATTTTGGTAATTTGCACCATTTGTAAATGTTTTGATATTCTACTTACATGATTGCATGGCGTTTGAAAGCTGATCAAACAGAAAAAAAAATGAGCCCCAAAACAATGAAAACAAATGCGCAAAATATCGGTAAATTTCGATCGCAGGGTGATCCTAGCCGGGTAATTTGTAACTGAAGTTAGCGCGCGCGTGCGAGTGAGCCGGGCATATACTGAAGTTAGCTATAGCTAGCATACCACTCGATCTTCTCGCGATATCGCGCGCGCTGCGATCGAGGCACCGAAAACTTGCTGCTAACTTCACCCTTCGATTATGCAGGCCGATTTCAGTGAACGCCGTGTGGCGCGATGCTGAACAAACGATCGATTTCTAGGTCCAATTTACTTCGGAAAAAATACTTTTCTTGCGAGACTGAGTTAATCTGGATAGTCTGTAACTATTTTTCCTTAAAGATTGATATGTAAATCCATCAAAGCGTCAATATTTGTAATATTATTTGCATATAAAAAGAGCAATATAAGCCCAAAACAGTGTATTTTTGCCGATGCTTGCACGATTGCGTGACTTTACCGGTCCGAGTTTCGATGGCAAAAATTTATTGGGATATCGGTACCCGGTTTGGAAAATATCCGACATGACTCAGCCGTAGTTGATTTAGAGAAAGACATTTTAGTCTTAGTATTAAACAAAAAATACAAGATTTAGTCCAGAAAAGCAAGACAGATGGAAATATTACTCAATTACTGAAAAGATGAACGATACAGGGTGGAATGCAACTTCTCCCAAGGTAAGGGCTTGCTCACAATAGCATCACATGTTTGAATTGAATTCTAACTGACACAGTGCTTTCAATTTCAATAGCAGTTGCTATGTCAGATAAGCTCAACCATGATTAGGACAAGAAATGCATTGATAAGCTATTTTATGGAAACATGCAGTGCATGTTTTTGTGAGCATGTTCTTTTGTAACTTGTATGTCTTTTGTTCATCTCCAGTTAACTGACAAATGATTGACAGGTGATGTCACTGGGGGATTTTCACTCTGGAGAGTTTTTTTTTAGAGATGGGGCATAGCAAACTGAAGAAAATATAATGCTGTTAGGTAAACAAAAAATCCCGGCCCGTTCTCGGATCGTTAGAATTCTTTATCGCTAACGAGATCTCGGATCGGATCGGATCTCGGAGAAAACAAATATTGCAATTTGCTCTGAAAAAATGCAGCGTTGTAGACTCATCTTTCTTGTTTTATATGGCAAAAATATTAATAATAATGACGTTTCGAGGCATGTACATATCAATTTTTACGGAAAAATAATATTCAGATTATTCAGAGTTTCGCAAGAAAAGTATTTTTTCGATGGTTTGTTCGGCATCGCACCACACGTTTCACAGAAACTCAACCCGCCAATCGCGTGGAAAACCGCGCTTGTGAGCCACTGCCGGGCCACTGCCCTCAAAAATCGGCTATAAATTACCCTTTTAGGGAACCACACAATTCTGGTAATCTACTTACATGATAACATGGCATCTGAAAGCCGAACAGAATACAAAATAACCCCCCAAATCAAAGACAAAACTGCTGAATTATCGATATATTTCCAAAGAAAAAAATCGGATTACGGACGGCTAGGCCTCGAGAGAACTCCAATGAGTTAGCTAGCTATAGCTTGCATGCACATGCAACAAGTTATTAGGCGTTAATTTGGTCGTATTACTTTGCGTGTGTTATGGTGAACGTTTTTTCTTACGCGAGATCCATCCGCCGAAAATTGGGGAATTCCCGGCGGCGGATCTATATCTGCACACGCAATTATACAAGCAAACGGGAGCGGTGTAGTAATTTTTTATCGATATTTTGCGCAATTGTTTTCATTGTTTAGGGGCATATTTTTGTTTCCGCCCAGCTATCAAACGCCAAGAAATCATGTAAGTAGAATATCAGAACATTTTAAAATGTGCAAATGACAATAAAACGTATTCAGAGCCACATTTTGAATGCACTGGCTTATTAGCTCGATCATACAGACATCCAACAGACGTCTCCCCTCGAGTATCGGCGTAACTTTGATTGCACATCCGTCCACAACATCGTTCAAATGACTAGCAATTTCGCGCATCCTGTTCAATTTTCGACTGCAAAACGAACTGACGAACCATGAATTTCTCCAAAATAACCACTCATAAAGTAAACAATATTGATTTCCCCATTTCTTATTTAAATTACACTACTTAATGGACTGTCAAACATACGTGTACATGTTCAATTATCACTGGAGAAAATGGGTCGGCAAAATCTTCCGATATATTCTACCGAGAAAAAATATTTCTCGGATCCGTCTCGGAATCGGCTCGGAAGCCATTACCGCCGGGATCTCGGATCGGATCCGGATCGGATAACAGCATTAAGAAAATAATTGATAAAATGTTTTTAAATGATATACAAAACATATATTATGTAGGTCAAATAGTTAACAAATAGTAGATGTTAGTACATAGTTGAAGGCAATTCTTGCATTTGTATTTCAGGGAACCTTTAACGGGACAGGTTTCGGTTTTTCAAATTTCCCTTTCCTTTTAAAAAAGATATTTACGATTGAAGTGTTCAGATGTTAAAGTATCCACTGGATAGTCGTACCGTGTACAAAGTTAGTGAATATCACTTTTCATTTTTGCTCATTACTCGGCCATATAACATCCATTAAACTTGACATTTTCACACAATACCCAGTGGACATATAACATCAAATAGTATCAACTATTCATCACTTTTTGCACAGTATGTCAACAAATTTTACTAGATCCCTTTAATAGTAACAGGTTCCAGTGAATGGGATCTCTGCTGAAATTAAGTTTTCAGATTATACCAACAGCAACACACTAACTGCTTGCAGAGTTGCAGTATTAAAACTTGCTGCACACTCACAATTTCAGCAGAGCTCGATGCCCATTCACCTAATCGCTAACTTGCGATACACCTAAATTTCTGTAGCTCTAAGCTTGCATGGGATTGGTTCTTATTTTACCTCTGTTTGGTTGGCTGTGTACATTGACCTGATCTCCTCTGACAAGCGTTGCCTGGTCGGGCTGATGGGGCTCACTGACCCATTGGGACCTGGTGGAATTTTTGAATAAAAAAATAAATAAAAAAAACACACAATTATGATATTGAATTGAATTGTTGAATTGTAAAGGTTTATTTATTAAATAAAGGGGACCACCAGGCAAAGGACAACACATTATTATATGTTTTGGTTTGTGATATCAAATAGATACCCAACATTTTGCAAAGGGTTGTGTAATTCATAAACAAAGCAATTAATTTCCACCACTTACAGAACCACTGCTATTTCCTGGTTCCATACGGGCCAAGCATTTGCGAGTGCGCCAATGCTTTCACGCGTACGTCAATAGATTCCCGGATGATTCATTCGCTCTGCACAGTGCGCTCTGGCTCTGCACACATAATAGTCTATGCAATTCAGACCGCATGAACGCATGGTTGAGAATGGTGATGCGTTTTCCAATTATATATATTTTTTTTTAAACATATTTTTGCGAACTTGTTGAAGGAATGGAATACTAAAGATGGTACCTTTCTATAATAAGAATATTATTTTTGGGTGGTGGTACCCTTTAAGAAAAACAGACAGATAAATCTGAATTTGTTGGGTGCACGTACAATTAAATAGACAAAAACATTGCTCAGTTTTAAAACATTGGGACCTGGTGGAATTTTAAAATAAAAAAACAAACAAAAAACACACACAATTATGATATTGAATTGAATTGTTGAATTGTAAAGGTTTATTTATTAAGAAAAACAGACAGATAAATCTGAATTTGTTGGGTGCACATATACAATTAAATAGACAAAAACATTTGAGTTTTAAAACAAATAATAATTTTAATAAACAGTTCTTATATAACAAAACCCTATTTTCTTTGCTCATAAGTTATTCATTTAATATATCAGCCTGTAATATATCATTCTGGTCAGCTTCCCTAATATTGCTACATCGATCCCTCGGCCTAGCACATATCCCTAGTTGAGTTCTTAATCCTTCAGGTTTGTGTCAGATTTATAATTTAGCTTCTGACCAACATGAGCATTGACAAAAAAATCTAATGGGTTTCAGGGACGAACATGTACAAATGGCTTTCTATAGCTCATCTGGTAGAGCACTAGCATCCGTAGGTCTCGGGTTCAAATCCCAGAGAAACCCTACCGAATTTGTCGGTGTACTATAAACCGCATTCGTGTATTAACGGCCCCAAAACTTGTTTGTTGTCCAAAACAAATTTTAAAATTGATAGTAATTAGTATATTTCCTGATTTTTTAGATGGTCAAAATGTGCCGAGAATAAACTGTTAAAAACATATCCTTCTCTATCAGAGATTTTTACCTTAAGAAATATTAACTTTTTAACTTTCAAACTCCAAAGTATTTGAGTCTGGAGTACGATTAAATTATGAAAATTATGAGCCCCTTCCCAGAATAATCCTAGTTCCTACACTGTCGGTTTTCTGTTTATGATTGATGTTGATCCCATGAAAAATATAATTTGTCTCAGCAATACCATAGCAATAGTCAATACATTTTATGAACATGAATTATGATGAATTACCTTAGTATTGGTTGTCTATGGCCATGATGAAATGAAATTGAAAAGTCACTGAACGAACTCTGAAGGTCAGTGAATTGATCCGTAACTGGGCATATTTTCATGATTTTAATTTAAGACATTATTTATATTTTTTTTTTTACGGCAAAAAAAACATAGGATCCTGTCCTGGGTTATCTTATCAAATATCATGTTTTACATGTGTTGCCATGTTTTGCAAGGGTGAGTATCAGTAACTATCTATACTTACTTTCGTCATAGAGTTCGTGGCCTCGCCATCTCTGGACTGGTCCAGGGACTTCGCCAACCGAACCTCGCGGCGAGGCTGCGTCGGGGAAAGAACTCGAGCAGCCGACACCCATGTTACTATGGACGCCACTTAGCCGCTTTAACCGGTAACGGTACGGCCATTCTTCCTACCCCAGAGCTCTCGGCGCTAATGTTGGTAGTGGAAGTGGTATAATAATGGTGGGTAGCAGTGACAGGTTTCGGTGGAAAAACTCACAAATTTCAAAAGCTGTATCAATTTATTCTTATTAGGTCCAACGCTAGAATGTTCACTTGTTGATACAGGATACCGTGACTGGACAAAATTATTCAACAACTGCTCATTTGACGAATAATCAAAGGTTGACAACAAACTAATAAAATCATTCGCGCCCGCGGGGACGGTCGTCCAGCTGATATCCGATAATTCCGATAGTACGATACCAGATTTCGATTATTATTGCGATCACTCTAGATAAAATACTGATCGGAGATTGAGAAAAAAATTACATTATGGGGGGGGGGGGGGGGGGGGGGGGCAGACTGGGGGGGGGGGGATGAAAAGCCCGAAAGGAGTTTATCCGCGCGCTTGATAGGAATTTCACTTTCATGACTAATAATATAATATACATCATACAACATTGAAAAGCCTCCACATTGGGGCCGATGTCTCGTTTATACCAAACTATTTATCTGAGGGGATGTTCCGGGAAGGGGGGGGGGGGGGGGGGGGTTACTCCCAACAACGACTGGCTACGCACCCGCGTCCAAAAAAAGGTCGAAAGGGTATCATTTTGAGCTATAGACGGTGACGTCGACGTTTTCCTTAAAAGCTTTAGGGGGTGGTTTTCAGCACTATGATTACAAAGAAATAAGGGTACCTTATATAAACGGGTGCACAAGTTGTAAGTATAAAAGTTTTGTGTATTTTGACAATGTATAATACTTTTAATAGGTCCTTTTAATACGGCTGGGTGGGGGGGGGGGGGGGGGCATTCTGAAAATCCTACCCAGAATGGAAACCTTTGCTATATACATAATTGTGGATGACCCTTTCAGTCAAATACTGAAACACTGATCTTCGTCCAAGCCCGGAATACAAATTATGACATGTGCATCTCATTGGTTACCATGGCAACTCTATGTTTGTATGGGGAGGCGCCTTTGTGAACATAATCAATTCACGATGAAACACTCACAGTCCGTCTATAATGGATAAGTTGAATGTTTTCAATGTTCGACTTTAGACCAAAGTCATAAATGCCCTTAATGGTATATCAATTTCATATAATTTATAAATAAATGTTGTTAACCAAACAAGCAAAACGAACTATGCTCGTAGCGTGACAGATGCAGCGGACGCCACTCAAATCAATTATTGTTATTTTAAGAATTGAAAATATCATTAATCGCGGCTGGTTGATTATTGAGTTTTACAGCTATATAGGCCTATACATGGTTTTTAAAAAATAATATGAATGTAAATTCATAAAATTTCACGCAATGAAATAACATGAAAAGACATGTATGTTGCTATATGCGTTTATCATGATCATTAACTTTGGTACACATCCCAATGGAACTTTTTTTTAACCAAGGTGCATACCCTTTTCGAGCAATGAATGATAGATAGACAGTTGAACAAAAAATATATACGCCACATTTGTCGATATAATAGCAATGTTTCATTGCGGGATATTACAATTATTCGATAAAATACTAGGTAATGACAATCTATTGTATGATTATAATATTGTCATGATTACGTACATAACGATCTAATTATTACGGCAACAAAAGCCTGAGTGCCTGCGCATTGTCTGCATCAATATTATATAGGGGATGTCGCACGGCAATATCTAATGAGCCGAGTTTATTACACCATGCAGTGACGTAGCTACATGGGGTTGGAGTCAGGGGGTCACGTGGCCCCTTCAATAATTTATTTTTTACACACAAAAAAAACATATAAAAAGGGAACCTAGTAACATTGTCCAAATCCTCAAAATCCAATTTGAATTCTAGTTGTTCCCCCATAACGTGTTATATTCGTATTAACAATGGAAGCATGGGACAGGTTTCAGTTTTTCGACTCATTGTTCAGATGTTAAACTATCCACTTGATAGTCGTAACCGTGTACAAATTCAGTGCAATGAGTTAGTGAATATATAGATCACTTTACATTTTTATTCATAAGCGCTTTGAGCACCTTATATTAGGTGGATATTGCGCAATATAAATATCCTAAATTATTATTATTATTATTATAACTCGGCCATATAACGTCCATTTAACTTGAAATGTTCACACAATACCCAGTGGATTAGATAACAACAGTATACATTGTCAATACAGTTACTAGATCAATTTAAGAGTAAAACATATACAAATATTCAAAAAGAAATACATAGAGATTAGAGAGTGCCCTAATACCTCACGTATCCCCCGCCCCCCCCCCCCCCGATCATGCAGTCAGAGTACAATATACGCCACTGCAATACACCGTGCATGGTGAAAACTAGGTATACATTGCAATCTCGTTAGCTGAGAGGCACTAATTGTCACCGAGCTATGAACTGAGGTGCAGCTATAAGCTAAGGAGGGACAAGGGGGCCTCAATTGCCCCCCTATATAAACTGTTGCTATCCTGTATTAATTGCCACCGTATTATCCAGATCCATCAAAGGAGGACAATATATAAGAAAAACATAATTACAATTTGTATTGCTGGCACATGCTACCCCCCCCCCCCCCTCCCCCAATTCCTCATGGAGACTTCGCCCCATATTCCCCTCTTTACCACCACCCCCCCCCCCCCCCCCACCCCCCATTTTCCCGGTCTGGGTTGACTCCATCTTATATGCCACTGGTTTACATGTCGCCACAGTACAGTACACAATAGTATTGATTAGAATGCAATATAATTTATACAGTCATATTTATGCATTGTACAGTTTCATTCTGTTACTAGGGAAAGTCAATATTATGTTGCACTTTGGTGGGGATCATAGTAATGTTAGTATTTCCTCTGATCAATATACTGTATGTGCTAGTGCATTTTCTGGCTTAATTACAGTCAATTTACTTTTTTCAATCAGAACTCATATAAAATTACATGAAAGTATAATAATTTTACCAATCATAAACTTATAGGCCTGATTTATAAAAACAAATGTTCTTTTATTCTTTTATTATTAACTCGTAATTCAGTCATTTCTAACCAAAGGTCACATACATACATGTAACAAAGAGATCATGCATTTTCTTGACCTGTATATACGACTTTTTCAGCTCAGCTGACTTTTGGGAGACCAAACTGAACGTCTGGTGGCTGTAAATTTGCGAAAATGATCATGCTCGGAATAATTCAGGGGCTACACCCCCCCCCCCCCTTCCCCCAAATACGCCATTTTGATTCTTTTAAACATAATTACATTTTTTCAAATGGATTTTAATAGAGATCTGGCGGTGCATGGGGACTGCGACAGAGTAGCCTCTCCTCAATTCGTTTCCCATCTACCCTGTTTCCCTATACTTGAGCCTATTTACGACATCACACACTGGTGGAACTTCGTCATCAGCCAGTGACATATAGCTAGGGGCTGGCGAACGGGGGGCATGTGCCCCCACGATAATCAGCCCCCCCAAAAAAAAACATATGAGGGAAATGTGTGTTAAATAAAGAAATACCAGAGGAGTGCCCCCCCCCCCCCCCCCAATCAGTCCGATCACGCTACGCCACTGCCATCACCAGCACCATAGATGCCATTGAAATAACCGCATCACCGTCCGATTGTACCACCGGTGGCGTAGCCAGGAATTCTCCATGGGAAGGGGGCTCCAAACAAAAAATAAAATATACACTCTTATCAACTACCATGTGAGAAGAATACATCATAACTTATTAAAATTACTCTGAAATGGAATATTTTACTAATAATATATAGCTCCTATACTCTTCAAGTCAATCAAGCGTTCAAAAGCCGCAGCCGCATGGCATGCAGTTGGAGTCGGCTAGGCTGTTATCATTTTTTTTTTCTAAAGCAGCCGAGGGGCGTTCTCTAAAAACATATTGTTATAAACCAAAAAAATATGAAAAATTTGTGAATGTGATGTCAAATGATTCGATAGAGAGATCATCAACAACTATTTAAAAATACTTTTTGGTAAATATTTGAAAAAATGTAGGCATTATACAATTATTTAAAACGTGTGGTTTGCGGTTGCACCATGTATCAGGAGAGGATTGGTGAGTCCTGAGAAGGACTGTTGGTATTCTTTCTAGGATAGTCCTAAGAAGGACTGTGGTAATCCTAGAAAGGACTGTTGGTAGTCCTAGAAAGGACTGTTTGTATTCTTTCTTTGAGCTTGTTGTTCCAATAAGAGCTACAGCGCCGGTATAGGTATTGTAAGGAGAGGGTGGGTGCATGGTAGGAGGGGCTCGACGTTTCGAACAGGTTGACTGTCCGTCGTCAGGAGTGGGGACTTGCTGTTTATTTTACAATTTGTTTTTCTTAAATTATCGAATAAATGTCGGCCCCACATTTATTTCAATCGATTTTTATTTAATGATAATTCAGCTGTTTCTCAACCGCTTTTGATCAAATAAAGTTATCTTCATAAACATAGTTATAATTAACTCAACAATTAATTATTTCTTGAAGCGCCCTCTAAACCAAAACTGTACTATCCCTTTAACATGAAGTATTAGCATCGATATAGAGTATCAGGCTAGTATATGTTTTCATCATGGACTTATTCAGTATATATAGGTCCATGGTTTCTCAAATATGGCGGGTTAAGATTTCAATATTATTACTACATCGAGTAATCATAATTTTACAGACAGCGTTGTATGTGTTCGAATCCAAACAAACCAAAGCAAGATAGACAGTATAAGACTACCGTTATCTAGACTACTGAATTTACTGTTTAAAAGCGAAACCCGGAGGGGGGTGGGGGGGGGGGGGGATCCCCTCCGGCGGACTCCATTCATATTCATATCAAGTCTTTCAATCATATAGCGTGAACTTCGCCAAAAATGATTGTTCACGTAATGGTATTCATATACCGGTATAGTCTGATAATTATATGATATTATCGCGGGGAACAAATGCAATGTACATATAGTCATGTGAAGCATCATGGAGGTAAAACAATCATACATGAAGAGCATGATATTATGATGCTTTCAGGATATGCTTCACGTTTATACAGCGGGGGGGGGGTGGGGGGGGGGGGGGGGGGGTGGGGATAAACAGTTGCTCCTTTTCCACCCCATGTTTGTATAATGGGGGGAGTGGGGGACATATTATATACCAGTCCTGCGCTTGATTATAAAATCAACACATTTTTAGTACCTGGTATAACGTGGTTCGTTTTTTTAGTAACTTGTGCATAAAGGGGATCTTTAATAAACATAGTCAAAATCGTCAAAACTTACTTGGAACTCTAACGTTCCCACATACATCATTGTTTCTCTCCCGTTATAAAGATATGCATGATTGAAGTGTTCAGATTTTGTATTTTCTATAGCGGATAATTATAACTGTGTACACATTCAGTGCAATGAGCATGATGAGCATGATGGGCTGGATCGACTGAACAAGAGTACTTCTACTAATTATGAAGCTAATAGTGCCAGTATTTCTCATAGATTGTATAGTTACATGTACCTGGTGGCGGAGGGGGGGGGGGGGGGGGTTCTTCCGGGGGATTGTAGGGGGCAATGATTAACAAATGTCCTAATTAAGCTATACCGCTCCTGTTGAGCAGGAACAAGGGGCTCTCATGATAATAGATATACCTTGTAAGTGGGCTCAATCCACACTTATTTTTCCCCTCATCGATCGACATTGATGTACACAACATATAGATCTGAACGCATTTACTGTAAGTGCATTAAATATTAATATTTGTATGCATTTCCATTATTAAAATTATATTTAGATTGGGTTCTCTTTGATATTTTGGTTGATAAGTATACACTTCTTGCAAATAACTGCAATTACACGTGGCACATCCGCATAAGTCAATGCTAACTTGCATCACACGTTGTATTCAAAGATATCGACGTGAGATTTTTTTTTTTTACTGTACATTATTATCACTTCAGTGACTCCATTCATACGCATAACTATTTTGTTATTCAACGTCGCCGAATCTAGTATTCTAGTACACCACGTCTAAACCATATTGGTAGCATTGTATTTTGCCATAGGCAGGGACGTAGCTGCGGGGATATGGGGGCACATGCCCCTAACTCACTCATGGGACCCTATTGACGACCAGCCATGTCTACAAAGACCGCGCTGAATGGGCCATCCCTCCGAATTCATGTTGTTTATATACAGTTATTGTTCCTGTTCTGTGTAATGTTTAAAATTTTTACTTCGGAAAATAAATATTACAAATACAAATACAAAACACACGCGCACGAATTTTGCGTGCCCCCTAAGGTGCCCCACAAAAAAAAATCATGCTTCAGTTAGAAGGATATGGACACACTTCCATAAGATTTTCAATGTACATTGATTTCTAAAGATTTTAATAAGTGGAATACCAAGTAATACACGTGATGTCTTTGTTGGTTTTCACCCTATCCCAAAATATATTATGCCTCCTCGTACCCCCATCACAAACATTAAAACGAGACCCCCCAAGTGCCACAATACAGTCAAGTCGGAAGTGTACGGTGCGTTTAACTGTGTACTTATGCAAATGAAAATGAAAAACTTACTATGATTAATGATACAGCAAATGAAACACATTTTGTACACGACTATCGATGCATGTGCATTTTGGGGCCGCCGTTTGACAGTGGATCGGCTGCGAAGAAAATGGATCGTGAAAAAACAAAATCTACATGATCTACCGGCAGATGTGGAGCAGTTAATCTAATGAAGGGAATCTTTGGAAATCACCATACAGTCATACTAGGTGGAGGAGGTAATAAGCCCAGTTTATCTTGGTGTTATTATTGACCTTACACCACAAAACGACCGTAATGTCGCTGATATAGTTTCTCTGTTATAAGCTGAAATAGTCAAATTTGGTTAAAAGTATGAGATTCAGGATTTTTGCATTTCCTGAATGAAGGTATCTTAATCTACCTTCTATGAAATTTTGATTGTCAGAAATCATGTTTAAGTACGTTTTTTCATCAAATAAACATTATCACATTACAGCGCTTGAATGGACGCCGATCTTTGAAGTGGCTCGTTTATCCCTTGTTTTAAAACTGCTTTAGCCATTTTCCAAATCTTTGGCGCTCATTTTCAGAGGGTTTGCCTTGTCTGAATATGACAAATTATATACCATTTTGAAGGTAATGAATTCTACTGTGATGTCATGTGAAAATCAGCATAATCATTTTCCCAGACTTATTGGTCGTTTTGTGGTGTACCGTGTAAGGTCACTGGTCACATATGAAGAGCATAATTCCAAAAGGCGCTAAATACACTTTTTCAACTTTCAAGAACAACAGGTTTAATTGCCCAACTGTGTACACATGCCTCTGGGAATATGAAACTGGAACGTTCCATATTTTGATTCTGATTGTATAATTTGTCATAAAGTTTTGATTTCTAGATAGCTACGTAGCTTATAAATGTACTGATATCGTTAACTGAATTTGTATGGAAAGTGGATGCAGCGCCATTTGGAACATATAGCTCTTCATTATGTAGCCCCCTATATTTATTTCTGGTAAGTTGCTCTTCTGTTTGAAATAAATTTAGATAAATTTAAAAAGGTTTCCAGAAAAAACTGCATCATCATTAATTTGAAAACTCATCATCATCATACTAAATTATATGTTCATGGGTCTTCAGCAGAAGACTATAATCTATTATAACTAGTCTGTTTCTCAGACCCATTTTGTTTATTCACATTAGTTATAATTTAAAAGTTATAATACGATATTTAGGAGACACATATTTATATGGTTGCTGATGGAATATCCCAGCTAGCCACCTGACGTCGTGCCGATGTCATAAGTTGTTGGCCGGATGTCGGCTTATCGCGGTTGGCTCGAGGTTAAAATGTCCGCCAGCCCAACATCGTAACCACGTCATTTTGTGATACGTCAATTTCTGACAATGGCCCAACATCAACTCATGACATTGGACCAACATAACATTATGATGTGGGCGCGAGGTTAAAATGTCCGCTAGCCTAACATTGTCCCAACATCATTTTGTGATGTCGGGCAAATGTCAATTTCCGACAATGGCCCAACACCAAATCCTGACATAGGACAGATATCAAATTCTGATGTGGGCTCGACGTTAAAATGTCCGCCAGCCCAACATCGTCACCACGTCATTTTGTGATACGTCAATTTCTGACAATGGCCCAACATCAACTCATGACATTGGACCAACATAACATTATGATGTGGGCGCGAGGTTAAAATGTCCGCTAGCCTAACATTGTCCCAACATAATTTTGTGATGTCGGGCAAATGTCAATTTCCGACAATGGCCCAACACCAAATCCTGCAGAGGACAGATATCAAATTCTGTTGTGGGCTCGACGTTAAAATGTCCGCCAGCCCAACATCGTCACCACGTCATTTTGTGATACGTCAATTTCTGACAATGGCCCAACATCAACTCATGACATTGGACCAACATAACATTATGATGTGGGCGCGAGGTTAAAATGTCCGCTAGCCTAACATTGTCCCAACATCATTTTGTGATGTCGGGCAAATGTCAATTTCCGACAATGGCCCAACACCAAATCCTGACATAGGACAGATATCAAATTCTGATGTGGGCTCGACGTTAAAATGTCCGCCAGCCCATTATCGTCACCACGTCATTTTGTGATACGTCAATTTCTGACAATGGCCCAACATCAACTCATGACACTGGACCAACATAGCATTATGATGTGGGCGCGAGGTTAAAATGTCCGCTAGCCTAACATTGTCCCAACATCATTTTGTGATGTCGGGCAAATGTCAATTTCCGACAATGGCC
This sequence comes from Echinarachnius parma, assembly GCA_037951105.1. Lineage (NCBI taxonomy): Eukaryota > Metazoa > Echinodermata > Echinoidea > Clypeasteroida > Echinarachniidae > Echinarachnius > Echinarachnius parma. The sequence continues at coordinate 89,271 of JBAMJV010006177.1, forward strand.
CAACACCAAATCCTGACATAGGACAGATATCAAATCCTGATGTGCGCTCGACGTTAAAATGTCCGCCAGCCCAACATCGTCACCACGTCATTTTTTGATACGTCAATTTCTGACAATGGCCCAACATCAACTCATGACATTGGACCAACATAACATTATGATATGGGCGCGAGGTTAAAATGTCCACTAGCCCAACATTGTCACAACATCATTCTGTGATGTTGGCCCAATGTCAATTTCCGCCAATGGCCCAATATCAAATCCTGACGTTGGGCCAACATCAAATTCTGACGTTGGCCCGACATTACAATGTCCGCCAGCCCGACATTAGCCCAACGTTATTTTGTATTGTTGGCCCAACATCAAATCTTGACGTTCAAACATCAATTATTCAGTCAGTGGTCAGTCATGGTTGTGAAATTAATGTCGGGACAATGTTAGTAATGAGACAAGAATAGGACATCTCAATTTTTACGTCAAACCGAAATCCTACGACGTCAGAATGGGCAGCAGTGAATCAAGTCGGCTAATAGTCATTAAGTTGATGTTGAGCCGATGTCAATGATCCGACATGAATATGAAATCTCAATGATGACGTCAATGCGATATCCTGCCGATGTCAGAACTGACAGCAATGAAACAAGTCGGCAAATGATCATAAAAGTGATGTTGCGCCGATGTCAATAGTCGGACATGAATATGCCATCTCCAATATGACGTCGGGCTAATATCGCGCCGATGTCGGAAAAGATAGCAATTAAGGAGGTCGGTAAATGGTAGTAAAATTGATATCGGTCCGATGTTATTAATTAGACATGAATGTGATAAATATGTCAGGCTGATGTAAGAACTTGCAGCAATGAAACAACTCGGCAAATGGTCATTTAATTGATGTTGTGCCGAAGTCAATGATTAGACATGAATATGACATCTCAATGATGACGCCATAGCGATATCCTGCCGATGTCAGAACTGGCAGCAATGAAACAAGCCGGCAAATGGTCGCCAGTTCCGACATCGGTACAACATTGACCCAACGTCATATTTGAGATCTCTTATTCATGTCGGATTAATGACATCGGTACAACATCAGTTTAATTACCATTTGCCGACTTGTTTAATTGCTGTCAGTTCTGACATCGGCAGGATATCGCTTTGGCGTCATCATATAGAGATGTCATATTGAGGTCCAATTAATAACATTGGCCAGACATCAATTTCACAACCATGTACCGACCTCTTAAATTGCTACCAGATACAACATCATCACAATATCGGACTGACGTCATAGTAGAGATGTCATATTTATGTAGGAGTAATGACATCCGCCCGACATCTATTTCACAACCTTTTACCCACCTTTAAAATTTCGTAAAGTTCCGACATCTGTGCGGCATAGGCCCAAAGTCATATTTTTGATGTCATATTTATGTCTAATTAATAACTGTGACCCGACATCAATTTCACAACCATGTACCGACCTCTTAAATTGCTACCAGATACAACATCATCACAATATCGGACTGACGTCATAGTAGAGATGTCATATGTATGTAGGAGTAATGACATCCGCCCGACATCTATTTCACAACCTTTTACCCACCTTTAAAATTTCGTAAAGTTCCGACATCTGTGCGGTATAGGCCCAAAGTCATATTTTTGATGTCATATTTATGTCTAATTAATAACTGTGACCCGACATCAATTTCACAGCATTTTACCGACCTCTTAAATTACTACCAGTTCCAACATCGGGGCGATAGAAGGCCGATTTTATATTTGAGATGTCATATTCATGTCGAATTATTGACAACGGCACAACATCCATTTAATGACTATTTAATGATTAGTTTCATTGGTGCCATTTATGACATCGGCAGGATATCGCTTTGGCGTCATAATTGAGATGTCATATGGATGTCCAATAAAACTCATTGGTCCGACATCAATGTTACAACCATTTACCGACCTCTTTAATTGCTACCAGTTCCAACATCGGCGCGAAATTATCCCGACGTCATATTGGAGATGACATATTCATGTCAGAATATTGACATCGGCTGAACATCGATTTCATGACTATTTGCCGACTCGTGTCATTGCTGCCAATTCTGACATCGGCGCGATATCGGCTTGACGTCATATTTGTGATGTCATATTGATGTCCAATTAATAACATCCGTCCGACATCAATTCCACATTCAACCATTTACCGACCTCTTAAAATGATATATTCCGACATCGGTACAACATTGGCCCAACGTCATATTTGAGATGTCATATTCATGTTGGTTTATTGACATCGGCCCAACATTAATATTACAACCCTCTATCAAGCTCTTAAATTGGTACCAGTTTCGGCATTGGTGCGATTTTAGCGCGACGTTTTATTTGAGACGTATTTTTTTCGTCAACTTAATGACATCGGCACGATATTCAACTACAACCATTTCCGACTTATTTCATTTCCAAAACCTCCAACTTAAATTCGACGTTGGCGTAATGTTGGCGCGACGTCTGTTTGCCGACCGCGATCTTGCCGAAGACCTGCCGACACCGGTCCGACGTCAGTTAGCTAGCTGGGTACTTATATTTTTGTTAACTTGCTTTGAGAATCTATACTGAATTGAATTTCGTTTAATCAATTACAAACATTAGTAATTCAAAAGTTAAAAAAAAAGAAGTATTGCTATGGGGAAATTCATGATCGATTATAAGCGATCGTAAGTGAAATGAAAATTTTCGATTTTTGGAATTATTTATATTAAAAAATATACTTTTGTCATGTCCTTGCTGCTGTATATAATTTAGAAGGATATATAAGAATATAAATAACACCTTAAATAGTGTTATGAATATGATTTGAAGGTGGATTATTTCAAATTCAACGCTCTACAAATACTAACTATTACAAAACATACACGCTAAGAAGAGGTGTATATATAGTATACCGATTGCGACCTATGTTTGTAGGACGATAGGATGATAGGTTTAGGAGTAGGCAATAGGTATAGGAATAGGATATTTATAGAATTATGATTTATGAATGAATGTGTGTAAAGGTTAAACAAAATGCATGGATCGGACGTGGAATCTATGCATGTTTTCTAATTTCTTTTTACGTTTTTGATGTTGGTCCTACGTTGGCCATTTGACATTGGGCCATTGTCAAATTTTGATGTTGGTCCAGCATCAGAAAATGACGTTGGGCCAATGTTGGGTTAGCGGACATTCAAACGTCGGGCGAACGTCAATATTTGATGTTGGGCCAACGTCAAGATTTGATGTTGGGCCAACAATAAAAAATAACGTTGGGCTAATGTCGGGCTGGCGGACATTTTAATGTCGGGCCAACGTCAGAATTTGATGTTGGCCCAACGTCAGGATTTGATATTGGGCCATTGGCGGAAATTGACGTTGGACCAACATCACAGAATGATGTCGTGACAATGTTGGGCTAGCGGACATTTTAACCTCGAGCCGACATCATAATGTTATGTTGGTCCAATGTCATGAGTTGATGTTGGGCCATTGTTGGAAATTGACGTTATGCCAATATCACAAAATGACGTAGTGACGATGTTGGGCTGGCGGACATTTTAACGTCGAGCCCACATCAGAATTTGATATCTGTCCTATGTCAGGATTCGGTGTTGGGCCATTGTCGGAAATTGACATTTGCCCGACATCACAAAATGATGTTGGGACAATGTTAGGCTGGCGGACATTTTAACGTCGGGCCGACGTCAAAACTTGATGTTCTGTCAACGTCAGGAATCGATGTTGGGCCTACGTTAGAACTGACATTGGGCCATTGTCAATAATTGATGTTGGGCCGAAATCGCTAAATGACGTTGGGCCAGCATTAAAAAAAGACGCCGAGCTGACGTTGGGCTGGCGGACATTTTAACGTCTCGGTGACCTCGCATGTCGCATGTTGGCCCAACGTCCCCTTACAACGAAAATGACATCGGCCCAACGATGGCACGACGTCAGGTGGCTAGCTGGGATATTACTGAAACCAATCACTTGTATATCGAAAGGTTACATGTGGGTGTTGGTTCCTATGGAAACATGTTAAAATGTAACACGTATTACTTCATGTAAGCAATTATTATGCCTGGTTGAAATTATTATAATTACTTTTAAGGGGATGAAACTCCATTTGAATGGTATATGTGATTTAAAAACAGCCTTTAACATGTGTTCACGTGTGTTACCAAGCTTCACGATCCACGGCGAATGTCACACTCGATATTAATATTAGCCTAGATATAAACATGATTCACTTCAGCACTATAGCAGTATTCGTTGTATTTTGTACGTACATGCAAGGGAATCTTGAGGGGGACCAAGGGGACCATCATGAATAATAATTTCAGAAAAAGAGTTGACGCTTTTTAGATGTGGTGCTACTGAAGGATTTGTGCAGGTCTTGTGGAAAGATGCTTCGATTCTGAACAAGATGGTACATACATTAGATGGAGAATTATGGAAAGAAAACTTAAGTATATTGGGTAATGGTTATTAGAGAGTGATTGGAGAAGGAGTGAAGGGTGCAACACATGCACTCGGCAGAAGATAGGGTGTATGGCGTGCTCTTTTGAACAGTGCTCCACGGCGCTTTACAGTATTACCCCGGTCATCGGAAACACACTCACAATCAATCCGCACATGACGTGCACTTTCTGCTCCCTTGGGAGCAATTCATTCTGGCAGCCATATGGCGCACTTGACGGTATACAAGTACAATTGCATACACGTCCCACTCATACCGGATCCCCATGTAATACACCTTGCATGGGTAGAGAGCAACACTAGTGGATTAATTGGCTTGCTGAAGGACAATCGGGTTGGGTTCGAACTCGGGATATCATGAATCGGAGAACACGCGCTCTACCAATCTTGACGATGATGATGATAAACTATTGATTACAACATTAGAATAATTTGAATGACTCTTGACAAAATGTTTTTACTGCTCCACCGAATCGCATTAATTGTTTCATTTTATTTTTGTTTTCCATCGTGTTTTATTATTAATCTTAAGAATGGCGTCTTCAAGCGGAAAACGTGGAAATGACATGGATGAAATCCTCCTTACGATAGCAGACGCGTTGACAGACAACATCCACATTGGGAAACTGGGGAAAGAGCTAGGCGTGTCCTTGCCTGACATCACAAGAGCCATCGAAACCAACCATAAAGGAGCCAGTGTGACATCCTATGGCACGCGCTGCATGCTTCTGTCGTGGGCGGAAGGAGTCGGCTCATCGGACCAGCTCACCAGTCTTACAACCGCGCTCCAGAGAGCTGGCTTGCAACGAATTGCCGACGATATCTTGCACCCAGCGAAACGTCAACGTACAAGTACGAACCAAAAATATTAAATGTTTTCAGTAATTTAATTAATTTAATTTATCAAAATATCTTTTTCCTATTTCATGGTTAAACAAATTGCCGACGATATATCAGGTCGAGTGAAGCACGGAGGGAAGTAGTTCAGTCGCATTTCTCACTTATTAAATGGATCAAGGCGTAGTTTGTGATTTAAGTCACATTATCATAATAATTGACTGGTTAATATTTGTGTCTAATTAATTTCTAATTAATATAAATGTCTAAAGAAATGGCTCTTGGGCCAGTTTCCTGACCTTTTAGCAGTATATTTAAATATTTAGCAGTTTATTCAACGTTGATCACAAAACATAGTGAAAATACAGCTATAAAGATTAGTCATATTTAATCTCTGTTGAATAATGACACAACTACACCATGTAATACAAAAATAATAATTTTACAAATACAATGTGGAGGTAGAATGGAGGCAGGAGAAAGTATTCGACTTATAACTCGCCGTAAAAAAAGGTTCCTACAAATTTTACTGCTACATGTATTTTGTTCTCTTCCCAAAGGTCCATCTTCAATGACTAAAAAAGATCTGGAAAACTACCAAGCGCGATTGAAATCCCACTACATCGATGAGTACAACGACATTAAAACATCTCCCTTGGATCCAGACTCGCGCATGGAGCAGGAAAAGATCTACGTAGACCTTGAGCTGCTGAAAGAAGAAGTAAACCAGACCGCCCCGGTAGAGTATGAGGGTATCTTTAAGTTGTTGCTGTCTGGTGGAGGAAAGAAGAAAATTGTCTTTCTAGGAGAAGCGGGTGTCGGCAAGACAACCCTCCTGCAAAGAATAGCGTACGATTGGGCGAACGGAAACTGCTTGAAGGAGATAGATTTACTCTTTCTCGTAACATTGAGAGAAAAACACGAGGTTCGTTGCTTTGGCGACATACCAAATGATGAGTTTGTAAATGATCTCGATGGTGTCGAAATTTCGGGTGAATTTCTTGACGAATACATCAGCAGTAATCCGACCAGAGTAATTATGCTCTTCGACGGTTTAGACGAGTATAAAGGAGATATTGCAAAAGCCAATTCCAATGATGTTTTGGTTCAGGTTATGAGGGGCGAGAAAATGAAGAACACGCCTCTCATTGTCACTTCCCGACCATGGCGTGCCGACCAAATCACCAATGTTGACAAGATCAACAGGCAGTATGCACGTGTTTGGGTCAAAGGCTTCAAAAAGGAAGATAGAGCAACCTACGTTCGAAAGTTCTTCAATGGCGACGCAACTTCTGTGGAGAGTCTTCTCGAACTTATAGAGAGCAACACGATAATTAGAGATCACCTGGCTCACATCCCTATCTTCTGCGCCATGCTTTGCCACGTCTGGAAGAATGAGTCGAGAAGAGAGGCAGTGGGCAAGCTTCAAACGTTTCCCCAATTTTTTCAGGAAATGATTCAATCTATCATTGAACACTATCACATCAAATGCGTAGACGCTGGTAGTGAAGAAGAGCTGGGGGAATGTATGGAAAGATGTAAAGATGCCTTCAAAGAGATAGGCAAATTAGCGTACGACGGATTGCTTACGAAGCGTTTTCTTTTTCGGGAAAAGGAATTCGATTGGTGCCGTGGTGCCGTCAGTACTGCCTGCAAGATCGGAGTCATGTCGATGAAGAAGAGATTGGCCTCAAAGGATGAGAGGATGACGACAGGGAAGAAGCACGTGACCGAGGCACAGATCTTGCACAAATTAATGCAAGAATGTTTGGCCGGTTACTACCTCGCATCTCTCTACAAGACAGACCCCGGAGAGTTCCAGAGGGTTCTGAAGCGTGTTCTGATAGACTACAGGGAGTTTGAGTACCTCCTAACATTTGCAGCAGCACATGGGGGAGAAGCTGGGCGGGGTGTGATGAAAGCTCTCTGCACTGGTGTGGAGGATGAGCGATTCATCATGAAAGTGGCATATGGCTGTCACAACGATGCAGCCATCGCCCCTGCAGTGGACCTCCTGCGACAGTCAAGTACCATTTCGATTGATGGTATATGCTACATTAACTATCGGTACACACTGGCTGTGAGCTTCACAGGGGTAAGTGAAATTAATCAAGAGAAATGTTTGTTCTGTACTATTCATAAGCTACACAATGGTTGTCAACGATTGGGCATATTTATCAACTTTGAACTGTCTTGCATTCGAAGCTATTCGATTTATAAACGCAATCTCCCCAGGAGAACCACATTCTAATATGTTTCGAGGCAACGTTATTAAAATAAATTGTTGCATTACATTTGCGACTGGAAAGAACGAAAACATTATTTCGAAACCCTTCTCATAACTATGTTCATGCAAGTAGTTATTCTTTGCTGGCGTGATATAACATTTATTTATTTGCATGTTACTGGCCTAACAGTATGAAAAACACTCTCAACTGAGAATGACAGCATTTTCAGGAATCTAGCCACTTAATAAAAAAACAAGAAAAGATCTTAAGACTTGTGTATTAGATAATAATTCTTTTTGATGTTTTTCTTCCACGCTTTTTGTCTTATATGTTATGTAAACAGGATGAGGAATCCACCAGTTCCCCCAGAAGACTTGTCAGCGATGACCATGAAATATCCTACCGCGCTGGTATCGGCCTTGTCTCACTCCCCAAGCTGAGGAATATGAGAATCGTTGAAGTTAGATGGGATTTCGATGATGCTTTCTTTGCTGGAATGGCAGCAGGAGCATCGCAGTCACAGGTCATTTATGATTTATTATGATTATATCCTGGCCTCAGCAGGTTGATATTGTATCATAATTGATAATATGATTCTTAATATATAAATGCGGTTTTTGCCATAATTTTAACAGGAAATTATTAGTCACAAGCAAGATTATGTTTTCTCGCGTATAATATATATTTCAAATTCAAATGAAAGAAAGATGCATGGCTCTACCAATAACAGTGAGTTAAGAGCCTACACTTCGATCCTAGCATAATCTTTGTTAGAGGCAAAATTACAGAAAGATCATTTTCTTCATGAAAAGAAATAAAACATCAATGTAGATCAAATAAAATAGAATTATGCTTTCGATACTGTTCTTACAAATCGAATGATTTAAATAACAATAACATTTTGTCCCCTCTCTATAGATAGAGGAGTTGAGCATTGATGACTGTACCATGTGTCCTCTTGCATCTGAAAACTTTGGAAGAGCCGTCTCCGCCATGCCAAACCTTCGATCACTCACGATAGATGAGGTGGAGCTTGCGGACGCTTGCTACACTACAATATCATCATTAGCGCCATCACGGAAAGTAAGACAATAACCCCCTCTCACTTCCCCCCCCCCCCCCCTCTCTCTCTCTCTCTCTGGCGCCATCCTATCTCTCAATTATTGTTTTAGTTACTTTATACCTAACATGTTAAGTTTGCATGTATTGCATAATGAAGATCAGTGCTTATACGTAAGAATTTAACCATCGAAGGGAATTTTCTCAAACACTATTTCTCTGTTACTATTTCTTTCAATAACAATCATACAGTATATGGCATGTATTTTCGAACATGTCGAAGGAGTTTACCTGCTTTACATGAAATTAAATAAACCACCTAGATAAATTCACACATAAAATTTTATTTCATGGACCAGACTTGATCATTAAATCATCGATTAAATTTTAATCAATTATCATAAAGAGAAAATGGGTCAATGTAGGCCCAAAATTCAGAGTGTCCTACCTTGGCAGGGGGTATGCCCCTCCCACACCTTCCCATATGGACTTATATAGACATGTTTCATATAATTTGTTCCACAGATCGAAACCTTGCAGCTGAGGGGGATCACACTGACACGGCGTCGCCTTGCCATCGTCATGTCACTACAAAACCTCCAATCACTGACACTACACGCCATTAAACCTGACGTTGACTTAGAAGACATCCTCTTTAACCTAGCTTACTCAGACATGTCAGATGACATTGACTCGTATGACATTGGCTCAGACATGTCAGATGACATTGACTCGGATGACATTGACTCAGACACATGTGACATCCACATTGAATCAGCCTCACGTGACCTCTACATCGACTCAGAAACATGTGACATTCACATTGACTCAGACACACGTGACATCCAAACTGGCTCAGACACACGTGACATCCACATTGGCTCAAAAACAGGGGACAACCCCGTTGACTCAGACACGCGTGACATCCCTGTTGACTCAGACGCACGTGTCATCCCCTCTGACTCAAACTCACGTGACATCCAAAGTGGCTCAGGCGCACGTGACATCCCCATTGGCTCAGACACAAGTGACATCCAAACTGGCTCAGACGCACGTGACATCCCCATTGACTATGCAACAGGGGACATCCACAGCGATTCAGACGCATGTGACATCCCCAGTGACTCAGACAAACGTGACATCCCCAGTGACTCAGACAAACGTGACATTCATACCGATGCAGACACTTGTAACATCCCAATTGACTCAGATACACGTGACATCCAAATTGACTATGCAACAGGGGACATCCATAGCGATTCAGACGCATGTGACATCCCCAGTGACTCAGACAAACGTGACATCCCCAGTGACTCAGACAAACGTGACATTCATACCGATGCAGACACTTGTAACATCCCAATTGACTCAGACACACGTGACATCCAAATTGACTTAGACTCACGTGGTATCCACAGTAACTCAGACACACGTAACATCTCCATTGGCTCAGATGCATGTGCCACCCCCAGTGACTCAGACACATGTGACATCCACATTGTATCATACACAAGTCCAAGTGATGAATTGGTTTGTGCCTGCCATTTTGACAAGGGACTGGTGAGTTTTTTATGACATTTGTTTGTATGTTTGGGGTTGTTTTTTAGAAAATAAACTTATATAAAAGAATGTCTTTATAGCAACACAAAAACAGCAAAGAGAATTACCAAACTACACCGAAGAAAGTGTTGTGAATAAGCAAGATAGTAATACTCGATTTAAACATACATAGGCTAACGGGGCGTACGAGCCCCCCCCCCCCCCCCCCCCCCCTCCCCTCTCCCTCCAGTTAGAAGACGAGGCCATTTGTTTTTGTGTTTGCTTGTCCGGTGAAAATGGGGGAAAGGTGGTATTTGGGCAAAGGTCTTCAGCCCGCCCCCTCCCAACCCCACCCGCGGCGCCGGCGAAAATTGCCCGTACATTCATGTATCAAAACCAATGTTTTCGTGAATTATTTTCGAAAGATAAATACAATTTTGAATTATCAATATTTTTTCAAAACTGAACCATTGATATAAATGGCGAAATTGAACAATGATTTAGATCCTTACATACGTTGTTCGTCTTTTCTTTTGCACGTCCAATCAGGAATTATCTGCAGTTGGTACTTCTGTTTTGGAGCTTGACGTGGATGACGGGTTAGTGGATCGTGTATGTGATCTGGGCCTCCATGCGCTATGCCCCGGAGTCAAGAAACTTACGATCACATTCAGTGAACATCATATAGAACCAACGGTCATCGCCAGGACGTGCTCCGGGTTCACCCATCTCCATGAACTGCGCGTGCGCGGAGTGTGTGATGTCAAGTCTCTGCTTGATTCCGCGTCATTCAGCGATGCAGTGATGACGTCATGTCCCCGACTCGAGAAGCTGTCGGTCACAGACCTGGATGTCGGAAACCAGAAGGCGACCGACATCATCCGAACCATGGAGGCTCTGACCTCTATCGAGACTATCACGTGAGTATTTAAAATATTAATATCAACATCGTTTACATACGCAGGCACACGCAGAAAAAAAAATACACGGACACACACACACACACACACACACACACACACACACACACACACATACAAGCACTCATACACACTTTTTATGGGTGCATGTGTGGTTTCTTATCGTTGCTTTTGCTGTTTTTTCGTTTATATAAAACAAGTTATTTATTTCATGGTTTTGTTTGTAGTTTTACAAGATGCAGTACCACCGAGGATCTGAACGCACTGTGTGATGAGACCAACTGGAACGGAAGACTGACTGTGATCATTACACATGGAGAGGTAAGGAACGGGAAAAGCAGTGGCGTAGCGATGTCAGGCCTTATTGTATTTCATTAATTTAGCACAGATGTTCCACTTATGTTTTACATTGTTTGTGTCAATTTATTAAATGACACGTGCCCCCCGGGGGGGGGGGGGGGCACTCGAATTATTTTTTGACGGGGGTGTGCCTCACGGAACTCTGAAATGGGGGTCTGAAGAGCTGACTAGAAGCACAAAATATAGGGTCTTTGGAGCTACAAAAACCCTGAAACGGGAGTTAAGGGGTCTAAGGAGCAGACTAAAACTACAAAATACATAGACTTGGAGCTACCAAAGACCTACGGAAACCCTTAAAAAGGCTCAAATGGTGGTCCAAGGAGCCGAACTAGAAGAGAATAATGGACTGGGCGCTAGTCAAATACATAGCCAAGTCATTCCGGGGGTCTATGGAGCCGAACTAGAAGAAGAATAATGGACTTGGCGCTACTCAACTACCTAGCCAAGTCATTCCGTGCGTCTATGGAGCGGCAATTTTTGAAAATCGGGTATCTTTAGAGCTGCGATCGGGTGTGAAAAAGGGGTTCTTTTAAGCGGCACATACCCGTCTTACATTATACATGAGTGCCCCCCCCCCCCCGGGACGTGCCCCCGGCCACCCCGACCCCGCAATGATTTATGTAACTGAGGGTAGGGCAATGGCATGGTGAACTGATATTGATGCCACATCATCAGCAGAATACCTGATGAGATCAAATCAACACATGAATGATTTGAATGTAATGACGATGGATTATACAAATTTATATGGTGGATTTTTAACAAAACAATTTCCAAAAAATTTGTATAAATTTGTTCCGAGTACGATTTTCAGATTATACAGGTCTGGAATGAAGGAATGAACGAAGGAATCAATCAATATATTTCATTTCATTTCATTTCAATTTATTCAGCATTTCCATAAAAACATACATATAAAATACAAATATCGATCGATCAATCCTTCAATCAATCAACCAATCAATCAACGCTCAATCAATCAATCAATTATTGAATGAATGAATCAATGAAACAGATAAATACGACTAAACTGAAAGGATGAATTGTATTCGCCCTCAGATTGTGAAAAAATATCTTTGTTCTAACGAAAGGTTTATTCGTGCATCGTCAGGATTCGTCACCGTTGTCTGGAAATAATCCCTCGTACCCTCTTTTTTTCTGTTTCACGCAGGCACAAGTAGAAGGGGAAGAAAGGTGTTCTGGGTCAGAGCTCAGCTCTTAATTCGCACCATTCGGTCCGGATTCGAACCTTGGCTGCGTCTATCGGATGCTGACGATAAAAGGTTTTCCAGGCGTAAATAATCACATGATTGATTGAACGCGTCTGTAAAGACCAAATAACCAACCCAAGGGGAAGTACTACGTCACTAAAATATATTTTTAGCAAATCGCTATCCCTACAGTATAGTTGATAGTACAGTTTGATATTCTAGTGACGTAGATACAATAAATTGTAACTTAAATCGTTTTCAGAATACACTCCCTGCATGGTCTCAAGAAGACCGACCCCTTATAATGTGTATACCACACTTCACGGGTTGACTTCTATATAATGACAACTTACATGGCTAAACAATTAAAATCAGTACTATGCGAATTCGATTTCGATTTATACAAATGGGAAACAATTCATGAACGGGATAGTGTTTACAAATTTGTAAGACAATATTATCTCGTACCTTTTGATTTTTGCCTCGCAAAAAGAAATACAGTTATAGTCAGCATGAAGAACTCCAGGCTTATACAGTGTAAATGAGCACGTAACAAGA
>JBAMJV010006177.1:107500-124441 GCA_037951105.1 Echinarachnius parma
GTTATATGTTTTTGACCGTAGGGATTCTCAGCGTTGGGATTCAGCAGATTCGTTTCATTCGCTCGAAGGACAGATTCCATCAGGGACAGGTGATCTTCTGGCCGATGCGTTGCCGCCACTGTGCCCGAACTCTGGGTGTTCTGTTGCCGCCGACTGATGCACAGAGTTTAGATATCAACCCAGTGCGTCACGAAGTGTCACAATCTCCAGACAGTTCGCATAATAAAACCGATAACAGAATCCAATCAGTGGCGAACAACTTAGACTGTTCCACCAAACCGTCTGATCAACTGTTGTCGAGGTGTGGCAATGGTTCAGCTGAAACAGATGCTGCGGAATTGGAAACGAATCAAACTGGAATTCCGCCAAGACAACCGTTCGACAGAAGCCGTTATGAACATCCCAGAAGAATAAGTTGTTGTCAGAGCAATGTCCCGCAGGAAACATTCAATTCCCATGGACAGATGTGCATCCGTAGACACCGATCACTCTTTAATGTCTTCGTTTGCTTTTCCTTGCTCGCCCTATTCACAATTCCATTTATCGCCATCGCCGAATTGATATGCGCTGTGGAATACAGCGTCGAAAATATTGGACATTTTATCAGCAGAGAAATAACGGACTTTTCTATGTTCAGTCTTCTATCGGTGAACATTTTATTCTTCATCAAATACTACGACGCAGTCTTCGTGAGCAATCCACGAAACCTTTTCTCCATCCTTATCATTTTATCGGCCTCTATATGCTTGTCAATTTGGAGAGTAGTCCTGCCCATCCGTCATGAATTAATCGGGCACGAAGGTACCGGAAATCCTTGTAGCTCGAATACCACAATTGGGAAGGTTACAGAGATCATCGACCGGTCAATGACGTCCTTCTACCTGGAGTGTGGTATCATATCTACGGGGATCCTCTGGCAGATGTGGAAGTCGTTCTTGCCTAAATCAGTCGTACTGATCCACAGGGAAATGCCGCGATTCGAAGCCTTCCATGACGAGGGTTCTGCCGAATCGTACATGCATATGTCTATCGCAGATATTTGTACAAGCATTGGGCGCTTATGTCGGATCAAACGCGGAGTAAGAAATGAAAACAGACCTGTTTTGCCAAACCCCTCTACAAGAATCAGATGCCTTACGAAGAAGATATGGGCGATTTCCATGCTAGTTGCTATTTTGTACCTTCTTACTGGACTCTACATTATGATATGCCCACGTTTCCCGAAAGAACACAGGAGCCAAGAAGTTTATATTCTTTGGACCCTTGAGATGGCGTATTTTCTTCCCGTCTTGTTGCTCCTACTGCGCTTATTTTCCATATCAAGGAGCATGACCAATCAACTCAACGGCACAAGTCCTGACCTCTTCCCTCAAGTAGATCCGCACCAACTGGAAGGACACGATGCGTTGCTTCTGCTCTGCACCTGCGGGATCTTTTGTCAGGGTTTCATTCGAGTGACGGCAGCCACTGGTTTGCTCCTAAGCGGGAACCTCATGCATCCAGACCTAACAGCCTTGTGCGTCATCGCTATCGTGTACTCTGTGGTCATCAGCTTGATCACTTGGTGCACCACGTCATTCTTGCTTCGAGTGCAGAGGCAACACTTCACAGGCCCATGTCAGATCAAGTGGATCCTTTACTCGCTAATTTACATTGTAGTAGCAAATTCAACAGAGTGGTTGATTGAGAGTCTGTACGTCGAGGTCTGGACTGTGCAAACTCTGTACTTCGGGAAGACAACAGGCAAAGTGATCGGGGTGCTCTTGGATCCATTTGCAACACTGTATGGACTGCATGCAGCAATGGTTGCCTACGAAGCCTACAAAACTATCCTGAAACTTGCGATTGAACAGGAAAAGCGATTTTGATTGCAGTTCAACTATTTTTATAGCGTTTTTTTTCTTTTTGCTTGTACATGTACATCGATGAATGATTTTGTAGCGAATACACTGTTGCTCATAAAGTTGGAATATTTTTTTGTTTGGTCGAATGTCATTCTTTTTCCTGTTTTTTTGGCCAAATTAATAATTGTAGACTCAAAATAATGATTGTTTACCAATGTACAATAAATAGTTGCATGAATTTGCATTAATTAATTTAGCCTTTTGTTGTGAGCTTTGAAAGACAGGACCTTTGATGATTGGCCCCTTTGCCTCTCTAAAGCGTATGTCCAACAAGTCATCGTTATGTGTAATTTTTCAGAGTTGGCTGTAAAATTTTCAACCAAAATTTGCACAGAGGCTCTTCTAGGCCATTTCCGTCCAACGCAATTGGCAACACGCCAAACGATGCGCTCCACCAGGAAAGGGTGTCAACAAGCAATGTCCAAGCAATGTCGCAAATTCATGCAACCATTTATTGTACCTAGATAGTTTGGAAACATTATGTAATCATTATTTTTAGTCTACAATTATTCATTAGGCGCAAAAAACAGGAAAAAGAATGAAGTTGGATCTAAAAAAAACATTTTCAACTTTATAAGCAACAGTGTATATAAACATGAATAATCAATTCAGAGATGAACGGGAAGGGGAAAAAGAAGAGGAGCAAAGTATTTCAATGAACATAAATTTTGAGTGACATAATTTCAAATAAGATTATAGAAGCGCGTCTTTCGTCTGTGCCTACGCTGGCATACAAAGGATATAATTGTTTCCTTTCTATATAAACAAATACACACTTTCTTCTTTAGAATAATAAGATGTCTTGTTTAGTCTGGATAACGTTGTAATCGACTGTCTTGTCGCTTTTCACCTTACGCTTATTGCATTTCCACACGTTATATTGTGTATGGAGCTTTCCAGCAAGCCGCAATTATATATCCAGCCTTAAACCCCCTGTCTTTCCATTCTTGGTTAAAAGCATATGTATCATACTTAAATAAAGGCGCTATAAATGGTCTACCCAGAATCGCATGTCGCTAACCCCCCCCCCCCCCCCCCCCCCCAATGTGAAAATATGGACATCTCTTTTTCGAGAAACCCACCCAATCCTCCCCCAATCTTTCTTAATCATAAACCTCTGGATTCATTGAGTTCAAAAAAGCTTCTAGGTATTGTGATACAAAAAGATCTTAAATGGGATTTGCATTGTAAAGATGTTGTAAAACGGGCTAATCATAAGTTGTATATACCACCCAAATATTTACAAGTCACTTATCTTAGTTATGTTCGCCCCATTCTAGAATACCTATGGGGCTCCGATCTGGAATGGTGGGCTGACAAAGCATTATGGGAAATCATTGGAAAAGATACAGAAAAGAGCATTCAAATCATACAAGGCCAGACCTACATCGATTACGATGGAGCTCTATGTTCAAGTTACCTTAAAAGGCTGAATCAAAGGAGACATGACTTGCGTGTAAAATTCTTCGAGAAATCAATTAAACGGACTGACCAATTCGAGGATTACCTTAACCCTAAAAATACTGGGGGGGGGGGGGGGGGCTGATTTAGCCCCCCCCCCTCTCCTCTATTTTCGCGATTACTTCGCAATGCTTCTTTTGATACCAAATTTGTGCACACCGGGTCAACGATCCGGGTGTTATGTAACATTTTGCGATCGCGTGTCACTGAATATTCATTTTTTTTTTCTTCCATATATAACATACAGAGTTTTTAGATGCACCTTTTATGTTGCAGTTTTATTCCCATCTGTTCACATGTACTGTTAGTATTCCTATTTGGCATGGTGAATAAAACATATTACATTCTTATTTGCATAAGACAATACAATATATAAAGAATAAAACAAAGAAAAACAAAGAAAAACAAAGAAAAACAAAGAAAAAGATAAAAACTAAGAAAAAACATAGAAAACGGTAAAACTAAATCAATTTTAACGATTATACTGTTGTTTTATCAGAAATTGTGTAAATTTATATAATCTTAGCATGTATATTGTACCAGGAACACAGTTTTGTTTCATAAGAATCACCATATATAAAGATTTTTTTTTTTTGCATAATTAATTAGCTCTAATTAGCATATTGTAATTAAATTAAAAAGAAGATTTTAACTACGTAATATTGTAGAACTCATGGACATCTATCACCATGCCAAATTTGGAGTCGATCGAAGTTTCGGTTGCCGAGAAAAATACAAAAAAATACATTTTTTGAATAATTATTTAGCTCTAATTACCATTCTAATTTTTTTTTTCTAACTATGCGATATTGTAGATCTCATGGACGTCTATCACCATGTCAAATTTGGAGTCGATCGGAGTTTGGGTTGCCAAGATCTTAGGCGGGGGGGGGGGGGGAGCTCTTTTAGTCTAACCCCCCCCCCCCCCCCCCCCCCATTTTTGTAAAGGTTCAAAATAGCCCAGTCTTTTTAGGGTTAAACCGCCACCTTCCTCTGGAAGGAGCATTCGACATAATAAGCAAATTTGCTCAAATTAAGTGTAAGACTAACAGATTCGCTAATAGTTCCATCACATACTTGATTAATTTGTTGAATAGTAAATAAGCACAAGTTCATGTAGCAATAACGTTGTTCGGATTACTGTAAGATCGGATTATGAAGAATTGCACATCCTTCCCTTTTATATAGTTTTAATTACCAATATACTTATACGATTGGATTGTTATTACTTTAATACAAACGAATGAAATTAATTTTAGTATGGTAAGAATGGTAATTATCTGCATATTATGAGCTAGAAGTGTGTACTGTATGGATTGATTATCACTTAACAATGTTTGAGATAACATAACGTTTGATAAGTTTGTATATAGCTTACTTAAAATTACCCCCACTATCCTTAATCCAATAGCCATAATCTTGTTCAGGTCACTGTAGAATTGTCCATCATACTGTTAGGTAATTTTGTATTGTCATATACTTTTAGGATTGTATTGTGAATAATTTAAAACGTACAATTACTAGTATAATATTAACATATTTTAATATCACGGGCTAAAATTGTTTAATATGTATTATTATACATACAAGCCAGTTTGTCGGTGGAATAAAAATGCATAATTCATGCGCGTTCTATTTTTGTGCGCGTGAAATATCAGATGATATTGCATTCTTCCCATTGAAACCTGTGTTTAAAAACGTGAAAATTATCAAGTGATATTGGACGGACGCGAAGATTTGCGTAAACGCGCTTAATGCAGCGCGTTAGTGCGCAAATTTATACGCGCGTCTATTAATGACGTATGAATGGATTTGCCAGTGTCTAATTGTGACGTAAGAATAGGTTTTCTGCTTGATCAGTAATTTGAGATGTAATTTATTGTACTTCTTCCATACACAAGACAGATGAAGAGTTATGTTTTTGTTTGTGTTTTCCTCTGAATAGTATGTATAATAATAATAATATTGGCTGCCTTGTTCTTTCGTGATATATCAGAAATATTGCATTCGCTAGGATCATATTGCACTCGTCTTCGAATCGTGCAATATGATCCTAGCGAATGCAATATTTCTGATATACCACTCAAGGCCAGTCAATATTATATAATTAATAATACTAAAATATTATAAATATATATCTGGATGTATACTTTATTATTATGATGTTTTAGATAATGATAATGAAAATGTTACAAATATACTTTGCACTGAAATGTTATAATCACACTTCTTAATAATATAATAAATATCAACAATTTCATATGTTTGTATAAAGACATTTAATTGCAGTATATTGATTATCACCCGAATCTTGTTCAGATCATTGTTGGGTTGTAAAATGTAGAATTGTACATCCTTTTGTAAGATAATTTCAATTGTTAATGTATACTTATATGATTGTATTGTGATTGCTTGAAGAGTATCATATTATAGTTAGTAGTATGTTACATTTGAATATCTCGGACTAAAAGTGCTCAACACGTATGGTTTATATATATATTCGTATTTATTCTTCATTATATTGATTGATGGCTGTTTTTTTTAGATTGACGAGACATTAAATTTGTTTTTATATTATGCACTGGAATCTTATAATCACAATTATGAACAATATAATCAATACTAGTTGTTGTCATTGTATATATCTACACATATTGACAGAAACTTTCATCGCAGTACATTAATTATCATTATGAAGGTTTTTACGGTGCACCATTATGAATTATATTCTTTGTACAATACTAAATACACATGAATTAATGATCATTAAGACAAGTGCTAAAATGAAATGTTTAAGATTTGAACTTATTGGCCCGAATTCTCAACTTGTGGCTCAACTTGTGCCTGGTCTAAAATACAAAGACTACCGGTAACACTTTGCACCAGCAGACTTATTGTCTCGTTACTATGGTCCCCGGAGATATTCTAATCGTTTCTTTTCATTATCAAGTCAATCCCTTGAGAGCTGCTTATAAGCACCAGGACAATGGGCCCTTTGAAATTAAGTTACAGTAAAGTCTGTCATCCGCCAAATTGCGTAATGGATCATCCTGGACATTGTATTGCTGGTGACCTGTTTCACTGTTATACTGTTAAGAATTGAATTTCAAAGAGCCTATTGTCCTGATGCTTATAAGCAGCTCTCACGTGATTGACTTGATAATGAAAGGAAAAAGATTAGAATATCTCGGGGACCATAGTTACGAGACAAGAAGTATGCTGGTGCAAAGTGTTACCGGTAGTCTTTGTCTCTTATGCCAGGCACAAGTTGAGCCACAAGTTGAGAATTCGGGCCATTATGTCTAATAATATCTCGGGCTAAAAGTGCTTAACATGTATTGTTTATATGTATTTATACTTCATTATATTGATATTCATATTGATTGAAAATACATTTTACAATATCATTTATTATGCGCTGAAATCTTACAATCACAACCATTAATAATTTAATCAACACCAGTAGTTGTCATTTCATTTGTTTACACATATTGAAGAAAATTTCATCGCAGTAAATATACTATTATCATAAAGATTTGTTTATGATGCAGCATTATACATTATATTCTTTGTACAACATGAATTAATGATAGACAAGGGCAAGAATTAAATGTTTAATATTTGAATTTATTATGTAATTTTAACAATGATGTAATGTAAACATTTCACTATCATTGTTCGCGTTTATATAAATTACATTGTTTGTTCGCGTTTATATGAATAACATTGTTTGGTTGAATTTGATGTTTAGCACATGCAAGTCAGCTTGTTTGCTGCCATACGTGTTCAAAATAAATACCATAAATAAATAAACATAAATCTTTATAGCAATTAATGACCATAAATTCTTATATAGTCTTCTCGCAGCAATTGCATTTGTTCTTATCTTTTCTGTTATACTAATATCTTATAATGCGGATGTACAGTAACAACATCATATCTTGAGACAATAATTATGTCTATTTGGATAACAATTATTGAATGATCAATTGCATGTAATTAACTTGAACGGAAACATATTACAAATAATATTTTCGTTCTTTACCTACTCATTATGGTTCTACGTCATAAAGTATCATAAGGTTATAAAACACTGAGTCTATTATTTATGTCTTTATTGGTATTGTACTTTTACGCCCCTAATGTGAAAACATGGGTGATTTATAACTAATGCTCCCCCGTGATGTCGCTCAAAGGGACGCATGCACTTATATCATGAATGTTTCGGTTCCATATTACTACTATTCATATTTTTATTATTATCATTCCATTGTTTACGGGAACCTGATGGGTCATGTACTAACTATATGGGAACTGCAAATTGTAGTAGGAAACTGGTTAAAACAAAATATAATTTTATTTTAGTTTAATATGCTCTTGATTATCATAATTATCATAAAAGCACACACGAAATAAAAGCTTATCGTGCACATTGTAATCTTCGATTAAATAATTTAAATGTACGATTACTTGTTTATGATTCCTTCAGTCTTGAGATGAATGGTGAAACATGACGCGAGATTGCGAATGATAGTAATCACACGACATACAGCATATTTGTATTTGGACTTTCATGTGAACATCAGATAAGAGCAACTTTGTTAGGCTTCGTCAAACATGTTGGTCTTTTAGAAGTATGCCAGTTGAACATAACGTTACACATTCTCACTTATTCTCACATTCGCACTTATGTGGAATTAATGCGACGCATTACATAAGCTTATTAAGCTTATACCGAAATTACATCGGGTCACGATGTGCCTAAGGTTTCTTGCAACCACGGGGCTATAGTGTTAGGTGCGCAGATATTCAGAAACAGTTATTGGTAAAGGTAGTATCTCACCGAAGGAGCCGTCGCCGCGACTGCCGCGACTGATCAGTCGCGGTAGTCGCGGCGACGTCTCCGCCAGTGAGACCGAAAAAATGGCTAGCATTCTCACCAAGGCGATGTCACCGCGACGTCGCCGCGACGTCGCCGCGACGTCGCCGCGACGTCTCCGATAGGTCGCCATGAGTCTCCGCGACGTCGCCGCGACTTCTGCCTGTCTATATATACCTAGATCTACAAGAAGATGATAAACACCTCAGTCACGTGGTCTCTAAAGTGGGTCAAGCAACGTCAAGCAGTGTCGCGGAAACGTCGCCACAACATTTCCTCTTTGTCGCCTTGGTCTCCAGTAGGTCTCCGCGACGTCGCGGAGACGTCGCGGAGACCTGCTAGACTTCCGACTATCACTTCCGAGGCGATCTGAGGAAAGATAGCGTATACATTCAGATCGCCCACATCAATTATTTTGATCACAAACGACCTATAAATAAACACAAAGGGCTAAACTGTTTGGAATATTGAGCAATTGACCGAGTCTTTTATTTTAATTTCGTCAATCCTGCACATGAAAATGATTTATGATTAAAAGTCAAAGACACTTATACCATTGTCTATTAAGCATATGTATAGCCGCGCGTAAACGTTGCGCACCAGTGCGCTACCTTTCTGCGCACTAACGCGCGCACGCGTACTTGCGCGCGAACAATTGAGATAGTACACAGTGCAACGCACTTTCACCGAAGATAGTGGTGAGTGCAACGCACCCAAGATAATACATAGTGTAACACACTTTTCTTCTCCCATCAATGATGGGTGTACTTTCGATCAATATAATAGCCATGTATGTCTAGAAGCATTGTGAAAATCTACAAAACTTTATATTAGAACTCTATATCAGTTATCACATACATTGTCGTTATATCATTAGAAACCTGGAACAGGTTTAGTTTTTCTCTTTCGTTATGGAGATATCAATGATGAAAATGTTTGTATTCGAAAGTCTCCCTGCACGTTATATTGTAACAACTGTGTACAGAGTTAATATAAGTCAGCAAATATCACTTTCACTCGGTCGTTGCCATAAAATGTTCACACATCACTCAGTGGACATATCACAGCAATACACATGCATTTCACCCTTCGGCAGTCTTTGCATGTATGCCAACAAAGTTACTAGATCCAAATAAATTACAAGGAAGTTAACCCGAATTTATAGAGATATATTTTGAATAATGTATATAAATATATACGTAAAATCGTAATAATCGCTTCTGACTGGAAGTGAATGTGTTCATGGAATAAAGTTATTTGTTTTATTTGTTCAATCTGTATTGATAACAAAGACAAAGATTATGCAAGTCTGACTGACTGACTTATGCCGTCCACACCATCGCCTGGATGTGTGACGGCTTCTGTTTCACAATGGCTTGCCACATCTTCCTGTCTTCGGTCAGTCTTTTAGCTTGAGTTAGGGAGTGTATGCGTCTAGTAGCACAGTCCTCTTTTATACAATCTGTCCACCTTTTGGCTGGTCTTCCTCTTGGTCGGTTCCCATGTATTCTACCGTTGAGGAGTATTTGTGGATATCTTTGTGGGTCCATTCGATTGACATGTCCGAAGTATCTCAATCTTTTGGTAGTGACTTTATCATTGATTGTTTCTTCCATATTTAGATTGTTCCGAATGAATGTGTTCCTGAGCCTGTCTAATCTAGTTACTCCCATGATTCTCCGGAGGCAAGTCATCTCAAAGGTGTGTAGTCTATTGGCATCAATCTTTTTCAGGGTCCAGGTTTCAGCACCGTAGAGGAGGATGGACAGCACAAGTACTTTATAAAGTTCTACTTTCGTTGTGCAGCGTATTTCCTTGGATGACCAGATTTGGTTAAGGGCCTGGAATGCTCCAATCGCCTTTCCAATGCGGTTCTGAACCTCTTCTGAACAGGATCCTGTTTGTGAGATTGTCCCTCCCAAGTAGGTAAACTTCTCGGCTTGTTTCAATTTTTCTCCATTTATCCTAATATCAATTAAATGTGGCTGCTTGCTAATTACTTGCACTTCAGTTTTGTTGATGTTGAGTTTCAGGCCAAAGTTTGTACTTCTTCTGTTGACTTCATCTACTAGGGCTTGTAGATTTCTCTCAGTGTCTGCAATCAAGACGATATCGTCTGCAAATCTTAGATTGTTGATTCTGTGTCCCTGGATCTCTACTCCGATCGTTGTGTCATAAGTGGAATAGAGCATCACCACTTCTAGAAGGATATTAAAAAGTTGAGGGGATAGTACACATCCTTGCCGTACCCCTACTGATGATTGGAACCAGTCTGTTAGTTCCCCATTCACTCGTACAGCACTGCTGGATTGTTTGTATAGCGCTTGAAGGAGGATAATGTGTTTGGAAGAGTATCCAAAAAATTTCATTGCTTTCCAGAGTCCTTCTTGCCATACTGAGTCGAATGCCTTCTGATAGTCAATGTAGCATAGGAACAGGTCTTGGTTCCTCTCAAGGTGTTTCTCAATGATAAGTCTGAGGCTGAAGAGTTGGTCAATAGTTGATCTTCCTGGGCGGAAGCCGGCTTGTGCTTCTGAGAGAATTTCCTCTGTTTTCTTTAGGATCCTCTGCTGGAGTATTAAGCTGAAAACTTTCCCTGCGTGGCTCAATAAGCTAATGCCTCGATAATTTCCACAGTCTAGCTTGTCTTTTTTCTTTGTCAATTTCGTATTTCAGAATATGCGCGCGAAGCGCGCGGCAAAAATTAAGATTTACAGTCCTTTTCAAACTTAAAAAAACCCAGCTATGCTCGGGTCCCTTGAATTAGTTTCAGTAGGCCTATGCTCAACTGATGCAGATATCGACTCTGGAGAAGATGACTGGTGCTCCTTCAATCATGATCATCAACAATATGCCTAGATTATGCATCATGAATTAATGGAACAGGTGCATTTGGAGTGAAGAAATTAGTAAAAGAAGTTTGTCTTTACCTAGACATTTAGGACTACGTAGTGCAGCTATGCGCCTTTATAGCCTGCATGAAGGCGTCAAAATTATCTATAAAAGCGGGAGGCAGATTCAAGATCATAAAAGGGCCCTTGGTATGATAAACGATTTACCATGCTAGGAAGTTTGTTAGGCCTATACGCGCTCTATGTCTTCTGAAATGCGGTGAGCGTCGATCCTCGCGCACGGGACTGAAAATTTGCATAAGGCGCTATATTGGAAGGATTCTTCAAACTGATATAGGTGCGCTATTGCTAGTACTAGGGAACGACTGTTATGTTCTTGGTTATTATCGTTGATAATGATTATTATCACACATTAAATAAAACGTGATAATAATGAATGATATACATTGTAGACACATTTGGCTTCATGTCGGGTCGTCATTTTTTATTTATTTATTTTTTTTTTTTGCCAAACGATTGGGGGGGGGCACGTGCCCCCCCGTGCCCCCCCCCCCCCCCCCCCGTAGCTACGCCACTGGCCACTAATCATGATGAAGTCAATTTTGTTATACGTCTTTTGGTCAGGTGATTCCCAGGTCCACTGCCTGATTTCCTTCCTCTGTTTAAACATTGTGTTAGTGATAATAAGGTCGTTTGCTGCACAGAAATTGAGGAGTTTTTTCCCCCCTGGCATTGGCTTCCCCCAGTCCATGTTGTCCAATCACCTGGTTCCATTGGTTGAAGTCTCTTCCCACCTTTGCATTAAGATCTCCCATTATCATCAAAATGTCTTTTCTTGGTGTTTTGTCAATTGTGGTCTGCAACAAATTGTAGAACTCATCAGTGACCTCTTCACTTTGTGCCATATTTGGAGCGTAGACTTGGATGACTGTTAGAGTTCCCGATTGTGTACTTGAAATCGTGCGGTAATCAGTCTAGGGGAGATTGGATTATATCCAAGCAGGGCGTTCTGCGCTGTTCTGCTTAAGATAAGTGCAACTCCTTCCCTGTATATAGTTTCCTTTCCTGCACACAGGATCTTGTAACCGTCGTGTACAAATTCACCCATATCTGTCCAGTGGGTTTCTGAAAGTCCGATGATTTCCCACTTGAAGCCTTTTAGTTGGTGCAATAGGATGTCTAGGCTTCCAGGTTGATGCAAGGTTCGGACGTTCCATGTTCCTATACCTATTTGTTTTTTCGTTGTTAGTAGGGCCTCTCTTCTCTGTGGCTCATCAGCAGCATCCCTTCCATTTGCAGTTTGGTCTGCGGTTGGCTTTAAAGATGTCGCTTCATTTTTCCTAGCTTGACGCTGGACCACAGGCAGATCTGGCGGGTTAGTTAAGGCAGGGGCTTTAACCCTGGTGCAGTTATGGCTTTTCTTCATCATGAAACAGTTTCGCTCAAAACATTAGCTAGGCGGATGAGACACTCCTCTCCTAGTCACCCTGGTCTGTTCGCCCTGTTGTGCTAGACAACAGGTTGACAACCCCCAACACGAGAAGGTGGACCAGGACGATTACCCATAATCTCACAAGTCGGTCATCTCCTCATGTTTTGCTTTTTAAGGCAAGTTGCTACCGGGGATGCTCTCCTCCTTGTATGGTCAGCCATTTGGCAGGAGATACAGGTTTTGGGGGTTAATACAGGTTTGGGGGGTTGCAAGTCAACACAATATTTTGTTTTATTTCACAAACGGAAAATGTACCATTGCAACAATCTACAAAACATAATATGTTTGTTGTGCTGTACATGCATTTATTATATAGAAGTATAAACAAACTGTTAAATATCAAACATACCTAGACAGATAATTATGAAACATTTAAGGCTTCATGTTATATCTAAAATGTGTGTAAGTCTCAAATTTCAATTTGTGATAATAATAATAATAATAATAATAATAACACAAAAGAAGGAGTCTTCTAATGCGCAAATTCCATCGTTTTCAAGGTGCTCAGTGCGCAGTTAACATTATATCTTCACACACAAAAAACACAAATATGAACATTTGAACATAATTAAGAAACATCTTAAACATATTACAAACACATAATGAAACTACTGGAAAGTAATGAAATGCAAATTAGAAAAGGTATGAGCGGATTTTTCGAGGGGGGGGGGGGGGGGCGGGGTCGGGTATAGTCGGTGATGATTTTTCGAGGGGGGTGTCTGTAAAGATTTATCGAGGGGGGGATTTATCGAGGGGGGTGTCGGTGAAGATTTTTCGAAGCCGAGTCTGAGATCCTTCAAAAATGTTCGAGGCCGAGACCGAGATCCAATCATTCGCAATGGAGAATCACATGACCATATGACAATTGCTAGCCAATTATATTAAAGTTAAAGGGACGCTATACTTTTGGTCAAACAGAATTTTAGTAATTGAAACTTATAAATTAATCTTACAGATAAATTTCAATGATGATTGTATGGTGGTTAAAGGGATAGTTGAGTTTTAGTAACCAAAGCCTGCACCATTACAGTACAAGCTTATAGTGATAGCTCCACCATGCTCGAACGGTATACACAATTACAAACGACTAAGAAAAAACCCGGTTATCATTCAAAAAGAGTTTGTGTATGAATTTGATATTTGCTCTAAATCATTCAATAGAGAGATCACCAAAAATAATTTTAGAACCGTTCAGGTAGATTTTCAAAAATATGTAGCATATTTAAATATTTTGTTAAATAATGATTGAATAAGAGTTGGTCCCCCGCTTTGATTTCAATCTGATATGCTTATGGATATTTCAGCTGTTTCCTAACCGATTTTGATCGAATACAGTTGATTCTGGCATTGAAATTGAGTGCCCTTTAAAATGTTACACTCTTTCATTACCTCACTAAAATATTTCTTCAAGCACCCTCTATACCAAAACTGAACTATCCCTTTAAAACAATGTCACACATGACATGATTCTATGATACAAATCCCTTGAACATTATTGTCTTCAAAGACCTTACTAGCTATAAAGAAACAAACGAAACAAAAAACACACTGTTTCCCATCGTGGCCAAGCAGAAAGTAACGAGCTAACTTTATCTGAATTAAATTAATGATTTAAATCAGGGTTCTTGCAGCTCCGCCTTGGTCTGCTTTTCTAAACAATGTGGAAAGAGCGTTTGTGCTTAATTATGAAATGTCAGGTTGTGCTCCTAATGATAGACTTGTATGCTTCGTAGGCAACCATTGCTGCATGGAGTCCGTAGAGGGTTGCAAATGGATCCAAGAGCACCCCAATCACTTTACCCGTCGTCTTCCGAAGTACAGTGTTTGCACAGTCCAGACCTCGACGTACAGACTTTCTATCAACCATTCGGTGGAATAAGATACTGTGATGTATATCAAGAGGGCGAGGACACACTTGATCTCAGATGGCTTGTGGAAACCGTCGCTGCACTCGCAGCAAGAACGACGTCGTGCACCAAACCATGACTACGATGACGACGGAGTAGACGAGAGCAAATATGAACAGTGCGGTCTTGTCTGGGGCAACATACTGTCCACTGACGAGTAGACCAATTGATGCTGTCACGCGAATGAAACATTGGCAAAAGATCCCGCATGTGCAGAGGAGAAGCAAAACATTGTGTCCTTCGAGGGGGAGATGGGCATTGTTAATTCCGCTGAGGTCCGTATGTCTACTTGTGTCTTTAGAAGCTAGGGACATGTGTAAGAATATCATCAACAGGGTGAGATAGAAGGCCATTTCAAGACAATAGAGGACATACAGATTTGTATCTGAAGTGACAATTTTTGGACCGAATATGAAAACTATGTTACTCGCTAAATACACGAAAGCCGAGAGTAATGAGGCTGCCCATATTTTGTTGGCAAAGCGTCCAATAGCCGATGATGCGCTTCTGTTCACATATGCATTACTTGCGACTCTGGTGCTCCTGAAACGACAAAGGACCAGTGACTTTATAGCGCGAGAAAGGGATCCGTACGGTGTGGAGTTATTAACTTCACAAAATGCATCATACCGTGGCATTTCTACACTTGTATATACCACCGACTTGGGTACAAATGACTTCCACATCTGCCAGAGGATCCCCGTCGCAATGATGCCACACTCCATGTAGAAGGCTACCATTGCTCGGTGGAGACCACGGAAGTAGTAGCCAACGGTGCCATTTAGGACGCAGAAGCCATCTGACGCGTCTTCTTTTAGCAGGCCGCTGATTGGTACGACTAGCCTCCAGGCTGATGCCCAGATACATGCCGACAGGATGACAACGATTGTGAATACATTCTCTGCGTTGGTAACGAAAATCGCATCGTAGTATCTGTAACAAAACAAAATCCCCACTGGTAGAACACTGATCAAAGAGAGGTCTAGCATCTCTTCACTGATGTAAAGACCGACAGGTACCTCGCCGTTCGAAAAGATGCAAATGAACTTTCCTATGGCAAAACAGGGTACCGTGAAAATAGCGAGACAGGAAAATCCAACAAAAACATCGACGAGAGAACGGTTTCTTTTGAGTGTTATGTCTGAGGAAACTTGATGAGATGTCGCCCGTGTGTTGGTCTGACATGCTGGCAGCCTTTGTGGTTGTTCTTCTGGCATATGATACGTGTCGGGATGTTGCAATGAATCGGCTAGTAACCGGTTCCTCGCTGACGAATCTGTATCCACTGGTAATGCGGACCTGTTAACAGAATCCCTACGATTGTCATCAAAACTCTCAACACCAGGCGACGGCTGAAGGACGCCTAGCGTGCGGGCACAGTGGCGGCAACGCATCGGCCAGAAGACCACCTGACCCTGGTGGAATCGTTTCTTGGAGCGGATGAACCGAATCATCTGAAACTCGACGCTCAGAATCGCAACAGTCAGGGAGATCGTGGTGGCTAGATATGCACCCTCACTGTGAGAATGTCCGATGTCGAAATTGACGGGAAGACTCGGGAGAAAGGCAAAACAAATGCCCAAACTGGATAGGAGACAAAGAGTTAGTGTGCTGCTGTAGTGATAATTTTCACCTGACAAGTTTCTCCTTCTATTTTCCATTCCTCCTGATTGTATTCAAATATGGTGTACAAATATTTCGAAGAAAATATAATCGTGTAAGATCATGTAGAGCGAATTCCAAAGGACTATGTGACCTCAACAGTCTATACTTCTTTAATGTTCCGATTTCCACAGAAGCGATCTCCGCAACTGCCTTCGAGTCCAGCTTATTAAGGTAAGTGGCGACTACTTTGTTTTACTCGCATCGTGTTTCACCATATTCCTCTTGAGATTCAAGGCTCAGTATCAGTGATGTAGCGTTGTCTGACTAATGGGGGGGGGGGGGGGGGGGGGGCATGGCGAATTATTCGGGGTGTACATTATATGTATATTTTGTATTTCTTTGTTTTTCTTGTCAGGTGGTATCCCTTTTCCCCCTTAAAAGTTCGGGGGCCCAAGTTCCCCTTTAGTCAATCGAATCCCTTTATGCTTTTGTTTTCATTTTTAAATTAAATCTATGCCTCCCCCATTTAGCACCGTTACTTATAATGCTCACGTTTTATTTTATTGTCTCTCGTTATCTTTAATGTGCTAATTACGGATGCATGGAACCGAAACAAATCTAGTATTTTGTAATTTCCTTACGATGCTCAGTGCACGAGATCATGATAACCTTGTAATTGTATGTTTGATCCTGTCTCTTACTAGAAAGACCACTACCAATAAGAAATATGTTATGCTTTACAGCCCCTTAATTATATGTTAATTATAAATATTTCAGTTTATGTATCGTTAAACTGTAAGATATGAGCTATTATATTCACATAAAAGGGATAGATCAGTTC
>JBAMJV010006178.1:0-43690 GCA_037951105.1 Echinarachnius parma
AGCACAAAAACGAGCACACGAACCCCCCCCCCCCCCCCCCCCCCTCCCCCATTTTTATAGTTTTTCTGTATTCAGTAACCCTTTCTCTATAATGTTGGCAAGTTTCGTAAAAGTGACATGGGTTTTGAATGTACAGCATAAGTTTTATGAACCCACCCCATTAGTGCATCAATGGATAGGTTCCAGACCAGATTTTGTGGTCTTACGATGTTTTCTGCCGCATGGGGGCGCTGCTAGCACAAAAACGAGCACACGAACCCCCCATTTTTATAGTTTTTCTGTATTCAGTAACCCTTTCTCTATAATTTTGGCAAGTTTCGTAAAAGTGACATGGGTTTTGAATGTACAGCATAAGTTTTATGAACCTTGCCCATTATCCCACCCCTAACAGAAAACGTCCCTGAGAAGGATTTTTAGGATATTGGTGTTTTCTGCCGCGTGAGGGCGCTGCTAGCAAGATTGAGAGCATACACCCCCAACTTCAAATTTGTTTTCCTCGTTTTGGATACCTTTCTCTACAATTCTCCCAAGTTTGGAGAAAATTATGTGGATTTTGAAAAAATTATGGGGATTTAAGTTTGCTATTGGACATTTTGTTGCCTATCATGGCCTTGATCCTGTAACGCTATCATTCTGTACTGGACGTCAGATTGCCATATTCTTCAGAGTCCCGTAGAAGAAAAACAAGCACACGAACCTATGGTTTTATTTGCATATTTGGGCTTCGGATGGGTCAAAGTTACGGTATGGAAAGTTTGAAGAAACTGACATGGACTTCACTTTAACTGGGGAACGTCCTTAAAGAAACATGTTTTTAAGAAGTAAAAATAGTGTAATTTTGGCGGCCATTTTGTATATGCAAATTAAATGGTCAAAAACTCAGAATTTTGTTTGGAAACGGGGCTAATCGGATTCAGCACCCCAAATTTATGTGAAATAGCTTGAAAGTGAATGATTTGCTAACCTGCATGTTGGAGAGTTATTAAAGAAACATGTTTGTAAGAAGTCAAAATAGTGTCATTTTGGCGGCCATTTTGTATATGCAAATTAGATGGTCAAAAACACAGAATTTCGCTTGGGAGCAGGGCTAATCGGATTCAGCACCCTAAAATTATGAGAAATAGCTTGGAAGTGAATGATTTGCTCACCTCGTTGGAGAGTTATTAAAGAAACATGTTTTTATGAAGTCAAAATAGTGTAATTTTGGCGGCCATTTTGTATATGCAAATTAGATGGTCAAAAACTCAGAATTTCGCTTGGGAACAGGGCTAATCGGATTCAGCACCCCAAAATTATTTGAAATAGCTTGGTTCCCAACTTTTACCCCAAAATGCTCCTAACATGCACATTTTCCAGAAATCCCACTAGACTATTATCTAAACAAAGTGATATAATGGATCAATTTGGAGACCACTATAGGCAGGTTGAATGTTATAGACAGGTGGTCACTAAGTAAGAGAGGTTCAAATGGCGGTATTTGACTGGCATGATACACTTATTCAGTTATTCCTACAATTCCTCTGAAATAATGTTGAGGCTATATTTTTTGTTTAACTACTGATAAATTTTACCTGCTAACAAACTCAAACCCAGGGAGATAAGTTTGCATTATCTCAATAAAGTGATATACAATGGATCAATTTGTAGGTATAGGCAGGTTGAATGTTATAGACAGGTGGCCACTAGAGAGGTTTAACAGCATTCGACTGGCATAATACACTTATTATTGCTTACACAGACCTAAGCTCATTGGCTTGCAGGGGTGTTTTTTTCTAAACAATTCCTCAAAGTAATGTTTCTAAGGCCATCAATTTTTTGTTTCCAACTGATCTATTTTACCTGCTATTCAACCCAGGGAAATAAGCTTGCATCATCTCTATAAAAAATCATTCTAGGCTGACTGATGTAGACAGGTGGCTATTAACACTTTGTGCGCTGTGCAGTAGATCCCCCCGTCGCCAGATTATTTTAGGCGCGTACGCACCGTATATTGTATGCACGCGCGCACCGCACGCATCATTGTCTGTGACTAAAGACGAACGAAGCGCTCCGCTGTTTGTGACTAAAGTCGAAAGAAGCGCACAAAGTGTTAGAGGTTTGATTGTATTTGACTGACAATTCCTCCAAATAATAGTGCTATCTATTTTTTTGGTTTTAACTGATCAATTTTACCTGCTAACATCCTCAAACCCGGGAAGATAAGCTTGCATCATCTCAATGAAACTCTCCACCTCAAACCCGTCGTCGCTGTCCAGATCTTCCAGAACACTGAGGATGTAGGACAGCACAATGTCATCAATTCCCCTGAAAAAAAGATAAAAGAAAAGGATATGAACTATAATAACCGGCCATAGCAAAACCCTGCAGTTGTTGGCAATTCATGTCTTCGAGAAATAGGCATTTTAAGGTCACAATACATGTATGTGTGTAAAAGACTTATGATTGTAAAATTGAAACAATCCTATCTTCGCCAATTATTGGCCAATTTGTTAGAACAAAGCATCATAAGAAAACTTGTGATGGAGCCTTTCTAATGGTATGCAAATCTACAATTTGATTTCTACAGACAAGTGCAGGGGTTTGCTATAACCGGTCACTACGTAGGTTTGGCTCAGAAATAATTTAAAAGTTACAGACTTGGAACCTTGTTTTAACAAGGTCATTCATTGGGACCATCTTATATTAGGTATCTCATCAGGGTTAAAAAACTTAAGGAAAGAATATAAGCTGGGAGCCTGGGACCTGCAGACAACAGTTTTCCGGTTTTGTATATAACAGAGCTCTTTAATTTAAAGTGAGGTTCCACTGTATCTCTTTTGAATTGTGAAGTGCAAATCGGTAAATTATGCACGCAAGTTACAGACCAGTCATTGAAAACATTCACAAAATATTGTCATAAAACTGCAAGACTTAAAAGTTTTAAAGTTTGTAAGAAAATTGCTTTTATTAATCACTTTCACTTACTCTAGCGATGCATCGGGGATGTGTTGTGCAGCAAACTGTGACAGCGATTTCTCCACCAACTCATTGCCTCTGCCTGAATCCAGTGAAGCCGCCGCCATCATTAAAATCAGCCAGAAATTTCCACCTATTATAGTTGGAGTAAGAAGACATTAAAAAAATTAATTAAAAAAAAAATTGTATCTTGTGGGAGCTGCCATCAGTCTGTAGTGATCACTTTGCATAAAGTTGGATTTGAAAAATCAAAAAAAAACCCAAACAAAAAAAAATTATAATATGGGCCTCAACGTGACAAAAGGGGTCTAAAGGCGAAATTTATGGAAAATGAGTTAAAACTATTTTTTGAATGTATGAAAAGTACTGAATCCAAAAATGTTGGGTTTTTAAAAATCTGACTTTTTAAAGTACCTCTACAGCCTCAAACAAAAATGGTGATTTACGCAAAAGTGAACAGTATATATATGCAGATATGATACAAAACGCAATTTAGAGAAACCCTCACACGTGTTTATTTTTGATCGCCAAATATTTGAGGCTGTTATGGGGTATGGTAAAAAAATACTTTTAACTGATCTAAAAACCACTCGAATGCAATTTCAAAAAATTACCTCGGCAAGGTCAGGACATTATTTATTCAAAATGGCTGCCGTATGACACATGTACATGATTATAATGGCCATGCGTCATGAACTCGCCTCCATATACATGTAGGGTGGTGCCGTTACGTTCTGGGTTTTTTTGCTACCATTACCTTTATTTTTTATCCAAACCAGAACAAATTTCTAAAGAAATGTTGGTATCACTTTAAAGGATTATCAGAATGCCATATGTCTGCAAAGTTTGAAAGGTTTACCTATTTTCTAAGTGGAGATACAACTATTTGAAGGTTGGAACCACAGGATGCGCGCATGGAAGCGGCGCCCCGGTACAAAGTCTATGGGGAAATGCTTTTTAAAGACCCTTTTTTCTAAAAAGTTGATAACTTTGTCAAAACTAGGTGTATAGCTACAATGTTGGTATTAAATGAAAGCTTTAACATTGACTTTATTGTAAAATGATTGAAAAGTGTTTTTGTCACATTCAATTTTAACAAAATCAACACAAACACAGAAAATTGAGGCTTGCCTGTACAAACTCTATTGGGGCACAATCTTGACCGATACATTCTGTGAATTCTTGGTAAAAACGTTAATATCTTCAATAAGACAAGGTGTAAGAATACAAATTTGGTATCAAATTAAAGCTTACCTATCAAACTGTATTATGTCCGAACACAATTAGGCTTAATTTTATATTCCGATCCTTAAAGGGATAGTTGAGTGTTGGTATAGGGGGGCACTTCACAAAATAATTTTTGTGAGATAATGACAAACTGAGTGTCGAATTTTAAAGAGCATACAATTGAAATGACAGAATGAACTTTATTTGATCAAAAATCGGTTCAGAAATGGCTAAATTATCCATTTAGAATAATTGTAGGGCCCCACAGTTATTCGATAATTTTGCACCAGCCGCTAAACTAATTTAAAGAATGCTTCCACTTTTGATTATCTCTTTATCTTATCATTATTTCAACAAGATATCACATGCACAATATCGTATTTAAAATGGTTGAAACCAATGAGTTTTTATTCAAAAATTCTTCACCAGGGGATATTTTGACTTTTTAGACAAATTTTAAAAGACTACTTTGAAACAAAATCTTAATAGGTTTTTAAAAAGTTGGTGATGATATCTCTATTAAATCATTATTCTAACAAAACATCAAATGCACAATTTTGTATGAAAAAATGGCTAAAAAACTACAATTATTTTTTTAGAGAGCGCCCTCTTGAGTTGTAACGGCTCTTTTTGAATGATAACAGATATATTAAATATCTTTGGAAAAAAGGGGGTCTTACGTAGTCGTTTGTAATTGTGTATACTTTTCGAGCATGGTGAAGTTATAACTATTATTTTGTACCGTAAAGGTGCAGGTTTTGGTTATACTAAAGTTAAGTTTGACCAATACTCCTCAACTATCCCTTTAAGTGACACTTACATAGTGAAAATGACGGATTATCTTATTTTGTTTTCAGTATGAATGAAAGCCCCAAACAATATTATATTGCTGTAAATGTCTAAGTGTGCTCTGCATGAAAACATTATCATTTGTAGTCTAGAGCTACCTCAGAAAAAGTTATCATGGAAAATATTGACCTCTACAACTGTAAACAAAATGTGGGTTAGTATACATTTTAAAAAAGTGTATAGGCTAATGATATTTCTGAGTGCATATTAAGATTCTTATATTGAAATTTCTATAGGATAGGGGAAGTTCGTCAGTAAATATTTACTCTAAAACGTAACATTGTCCTGCAGAAGCCCAAAACGGCATGTAACTCAAAAGGAGGCGACCTCACGACGCATGACCACTACCATTTTAGGGGGGGGGGGGGGGGGGGGGTTAATAATAAAGTTGTACACCATAAGCAGGACTTCATTTGTCATTACAATGAAACTGCTCAATTACCAACCCACAAATTGTTGCACAAACACACACAAAATTATTATGCTCTAGTCCAGTGGTATGATTATGTTTATGGCAAATGGCATGAATTCAAGTTTAGCAGCCCATTTCAGCACTCTCAGCTCATGGAAAGACGTCTGGCAGCTGACCCCCAAATCCCCTAAATTGGCAGACCTAATGTATATCATGCAGCGGTTAGGCTATGATCAACAGGCTTCACACCATTGGGGCCTTTTGAGCCCTTCCAAAGCCTACATGTGTGGGTTGATTATCCGAGCAAACTGCCAACCGGATCATCAACGAATGCAATGGGCGTGACGTCGCGTAGATTATTTGCTACCTAATACTTAAGAAGAACATTACTTCACCAACTAATCCCAATATTAGTAAATAACTTCAAGCAATTTCATCTACACCTTACGACTTTGTAAATGTTACCTGAATAACATGCATAAAGACTGGAATCTGAAGAAAAAAACTATGGACTACAATCAGCCTAGACTACTATGTCCATCCAGTCTACGTTGATGGAGTTGACGATTTACACAAATCTCTGACAAACAATGTCCATATGACGAAGCTGGACAGGAACGGAAGCTCCAGTAATGCCCTTATTGGTAAACCACGAGTAGGTTCATGGGTAAACCAAGCACCTCTATGTAAACTGGGCTCCAAAAGAAACTTATCACTTCTTCAGAGCGACACACATTAAAATCCAAAGCATTAAAATGAATCATAATTGGGCATAGAATAGATATAATACTCCTTAGCAAGCTCATCTAAAAAAAAATATGTTTGCTTTAGTCAACAAAGAATAAAATAAGGTGAAATCGCAAGAGGTCATTTTTCAAAAATCACAGAAACTGCTCGCTTTCCGGGCACAGAGCTCGGTACGGACAATAGCCAGTCTAGTGGTTACATAACCCGCTTTGAAGTTGAATGAATAGCTATTGAAAGTTCTGAATAGACCGCCTTTCGTGGAGGTTCGCAGCGAGCAGTTTCTGTGACTTTTGAAAAGTGACCTGTAGTGATTCCATGACATTTGTCTCTTTTTTGGCAAAAGCAAACTTGTAATTTTTGAGATATGCTTCATAAGGAGAATAATAGCTTATCTGTGTCTAAATATGAATCAATTTGGTGCTATGGATTTTAGTGAGCGCCGCTCTGAAAAAGTGATAAGTTTCTTTTGGAGCCCAGTTTAGAATCCTGCAACAATTCGAGCTTCTGGCTACTGCCTAGTCTAGAAAGTGATTCATTGGTATTCTGCCTTCAGAATACGACTGTTCATAATGGGAATACTAAGCTAAGGTCATGCAAAGACCCTGTGATGCACGCCAATTTGCCATGGATAATTAGTCAAACTCCTCAAGCAACACAACGGTTGATGACCAAGGAATCGCGGGTGCGGTTCGTTATTCCAAAGGTTCGTTTATCCGAAAATTAAATAGGGTTAGAAATTCCGAAGGTTCGTTTATCCGGAAATAAAATCGCGTTCGATATTCCAAAGGTTCGTTAATCGAAAATGAAATAGGGTTCGTTAATCCGAAAATGTAATGGGGTTCGTTTATCCGTAAATGAAATGAGGTTCGTAAGTCCGAGAATACAATAGGGTTTGTTAATCCGAAAATGATATGGGGTTCGTATTGAACCTTTCTGAAAAACGAACCTTTGGAATAACGAGCTGTAACCGTTTTCAATCAAGTAGTGACAGTAGTGAATCCATCCATAGTTACAGCTCGAAAACACCTGTCTATATTACATCGGTCATAAGCGTACACATGATTTGTTCAAGGAGGGAGTTATTCCGTCGCCAAATTTGTTAGAGGCCGAGACCACAGAGAGCCGTGTAAGAGGGGAGGGGGAAGGGGGGGGGGCAACAAATTTCGAGACTGAGGCCGAGACCACTGGTGAAGTTTTGTCCGGGGGGGGGGGGGGGGGGGGGTTCTGAGACTATTGGTTTAGATGGTCGAGACCGATTACCATGAAAAGTGGACTCGAAACCCGTAAAAGTGGGCCCCAGACCGGTACAAAGTATACCAGAGACCCACAAAAACCTAAAGGGGGTGAACACCCCAAAACAGTCCAAGGGGGGTGTTTGAACCCCAAAACACCCCCTCCCCTGGTTACGCCTATGGTTAGGCATGTCGCAATACATAAGTACTGTGCGTGGTTGCTAGGCTAAATGATGTTGCTAGGCAACATTGATCTCCGTGGATAATTTCATGACTGTATTTTATGTAAATCAAGGTTAATGGTTTTACGATTTTGATAAACTTTTAGAATCATTCATACACTAAACAAGTGGTATTGTCTAATAGCTACAATCATTCAAATGGTATAGTAAAGTGTTTTAACTTTTTTTATTTGAGGTTTGGTAAGGCATAGACAAACAAGCATCTATTTCATTATGGTTTGTAAGGTTATTTCTGGTCTTTTTTTGATAACTGCAGAAAATAAAGTCCATCACATTAACATGAATAATACAAAGCGTGTTTTATTAAGTTTTGAGAAAAAAATGACAACATTTAAGAAGAATGCAACTGTTGCTAGGGGAAATTTATGTTGCTAGGAAACGCTTCTTGATTGATATTTACTTCAACTGACGACGAGGCACCATTTTGCCTTTCGAAGTGATTTTATCATAGGAAAACCCATATTTATGCATATTGATTGCATAATTTGAAAATAAGTCATATAATTATACATGTATGCAATTCCAGTTTTATTTCTTGTAAAAGGGGTCGTGGTCTACTTAGTGCTGGTTTCCATGGTGATTCTTCAAGTAGTGGCAATTTTAATGGTCGTTTTCATAAACTTCAATTCCTTTTCAAATGAGGTATATATTGCTTTAATCCAGCCGGGTGTATGGGCAGGTCCAAGCTATTTGGATTGTGACGTACGGGACATTCAGAGACTTTAAACAAGAAATAACAATGGATGAAATTATTTATATGGCTATCTTTTGGTATGAGTCTGTGGCTATTATAGGCTAGTTCATTTGTGGAAAGTTTTAGTTCTGACCAATTCTTAAATTAATTTTTAATGTAATTAATGTGCTGCGTGACGTACAGGACCAGAGAATTTCTGATTTTTTCAAAAATAAGTTCATCGTAAAAGTTCTCTGAATTTATTAAGTTATGAGATTTATGGTACTGATATCTTAATTCATTATGGAATCAAGCATTAATCACAAGTATTACCATATTTTTCTGACCTTTCGTTGTTATGTAATATTCCAAAACATAAATGTGTGTATGTGACGTACGGGACACGTGACGTACGGGACAACTTTTCCCTATGGGAAAATGCATTGAAATGAAGAATTTTTGTCAAAATTTGTTAAATGTGAACGATTGTAACTTAAATCAGTGACAATTAGAGTGTTTTAGAACCCAATTAAATCCTCTGACCATCACTTAATATTCTCTGAATTAATTTATGAGGTAAATCAATAAAAATATGAATTTAATAAAGACATTTAAAAAAAATTAATGTACATTCATACACACTATATTACCATTTTTATTCCATTTACCCATCTATCATGTGCAGTCATGCTTCTTTTCTCATTTATTTCATCCATTCCATTCAACATTGCTAAATGTATTTAAATAAAAATTAATGAAGAAGATGAACTTGAACTTGAAAACTTTTATTTAAACTTGTTTGAAACACAGGGGCACACTCGGCACATCATATTTTGTCAAAGAACATTTGTGACCTTACACCACAAAACGACCAATAAGTCGGGAAAACTGATTTTGTTGATTTTCATATAACATTAAAATAGAAGCGATTACCTTTAAAATGGTATATAATTTGTCATATTTGGACTAAGCAAAACCTTTCAAAATGAATGCCAAAGATATGGAATATGGCTGGTGCATTTTTGAAATAAGGGAGAAACGGGCCGTTTAAAAGATCTGTGTCTATTCATGGGCTGTAATAAGATCACATTTATTAAATTAAAAAATAATATTTTAACATGATTTGTGACGCTCAAAGTTTCTCAGAAGGTAGATTAATATATGCTTATTCAGGAAATACCAAAATCCTAAATCTCATATTTTGAATTTTTTTTTACTATTTTAGCTAATAAAAGAGAAACTTCCACAGCGACATAACGGTCGTTTTGTGGTGTAAGGTCACATTTCTTATGCTCTAAGTGTTTGTGAACAAAGATACATTACAAATATGAAGTCTTTTCTTCATAGCTTTTTTGAATTACTTAATAGTAATATCACAGAATTTTGATGGAATTCAAAGATAATGCTGAACATATTGTCTTTTGTTGTTTTTATTACAGATTAGAACATGGGCTATTCCTTAAATTCGGACGTAAATTTCACACACTTCAATTAGGTACTAAAGGAGAAGTAAATGTAAATCAAATGATTTTATTTGATCAATAGATTGCAAATGACGAGTAGAAAATATTAATATGACTTATTCAGATTTTACCACCATAACGACCTTGTACCAATAAAAAAACACTGCATGGTCGGACGTATGCAGAGAAAATACCAAAGTTGATAATACCTGGGGTCTGGCTTGAAGACTAATTACATCACATTCAGTACTTGTAAATTCCTAGAAGGGACCCAGTTGGAATGTTCATATATCCCTGTATACAACAAGTTTCCTAACACAGTATATATTCTCCTTTTGGTCATTTCCCTTTTCACATCTTGCAGTGGTTTTATATGGGGTTGTCCCGTACGTCACACACTTGTCCCGTACGTCACATTTCTTAATTTGATTATGTAATCAACACAGAATTTTAAATTTTTTTGTTAAACCTATTTTTTGTTCTCAAAGGTATTCATCTAAATTAGAACTTCCTAGAATATCTTTAAAAAAAAAATTTATTTTCATAATTAAAATTAAACAAATTATGTTCAAAATTGTGACGTACGGGACATCACACTTTGGACCCTACCTCATTTGCATATAATTAATTAATTTTGAAAGTTCTTATATTTTTTTCCTGTTTTCTAGCATGATGGTATACATGTCCTGAGATATTTAATTTAAAAAAAGATAATTCAAATGAGATACAAAAATAAAAATGTAATGTCCCGTACGTCACGCTAATTAATACAAATCGAAGTTCGTGACCTCGGCATTCTTCGTATTTTGATAAAAAATTTGTTTTTTTATCAGATTCATAAAATTCATAGTTTCAGCTTTAAAATGATGTATAGTTTGTTATATATAAAGATGAAATTTGACCCCCAGAGGGGACAATAGCTTGGACCTGCCCGTATTAAAATCGAAAATGTTGAATCTTGCATCTTACTTTTTGCTCATTTGCCGCATTTTTGCAGCATTCACATCAGACTAGTTGCCATGGCAACGGTTTATCAATTTAGCCTTATATTGTTTATGGATACCTAGACCTCATGCCTTCCGAGATAATCACATTCAGCCATATGTATACACCACAGGAGTAAGGAGTAATGTGAGTTTGCATGAATTACATACAAATATGCAATTGGAAGTTAGTATTATGTCACTGACCTAGAGTTGACCCCTAATGACTTCTAATGACCGAATAAATCATGTACCGTTTGCAATATTTTAGAAACTGGTAGCTGGTATTACATTTCTTATTCCCTGAAAATATGAAAAAACATAACTAGATTTTGAGAAATTTTACTTTTTGTCAACATGTCGTTCTATAATGGAACCCACTGTTTATGCATGATGTATTTTACCACGTGTTACATAAGCAGCGTTGCCATGGTAACGTGTAACTCTCGGGGCTCCAAACTTCCAGTTTGGGATAGCTGAGATTTGTACCTTCAAAATGATACCAAAAATTCTTGGCCACCAGAGGGGTGCAGCCAACGTCATTTTTAAGCGATTTTTCAGGTCTTGCCTCATGGACTACATTTTCAGATGACGTTTGCGCCATACTATGTGCCGCGCGCTAAGACCCCTTTTGTCGCGTTGAGGCCCATATATTATTTGCCCTTGTATCAAATTACTCACTCAGCTAGAAGTGCTAACGTTATCCAGGGCTCGACACTCACACTGGCCCGCTGGCCCTGGGCCAGTGAAATTACACTTTGGGCCTTCAAAATTGTATTAAAGCCATATTTTGGTGGCCCGATCGGGCAAGCAGATTTTCAACCCATCATTAACAACATTTGAAAAATCTTGCTTTTTTCCATGTCATGCTTCATCTATAATCACAGCTTTTATCAGGAAAGAGTGATATTTTAAATATAAAGTTTACTCATGAAATACAATTTTTAGGGCCAGTCAAGTTTTCTTTTGGGCCACCAGAAAGAGAGAAGAAATTATTTAATTGGCCCGACCGGGCCACTGACAAAAAAGGTAAGTGTAGAGCCCTGCGTTATCGTGATGTCTGATGAGATTTTAAGTTTGTTATTTGTGTCATGGTGAATGTCATTTACATTTACAAAAAAAAAACATAATTTAAAGAAATATGTTGAGCTGTTGATTACTTTTTTATTTTAATTTCATTTGGATCTAAATCATACATGCATGATGTAGTAGGGCAGGTCCAAGCTATTTGACTTGTGACGTACGGGACATTCACAGCTTTCAATTGAATATTATTCAAAGGAAGGAGCTATAATCTGGAATCTTTTTGGTGCTTTGGAAAGCTACTTGTAGTCCCTTCCTAAAATGCAAAAAAAAATATTCAAAACGCTCATTAAAATGTAATTATGCTAATAAATATGCAGCGTGACGTACGGGACCCGAGAAATTATGACTTTAACAAAAAAATGTGTATTATGAAAACTCTCTGAATCTACATGGCAGATAACAACTTATTCCTGATATATGCATTTAGTAACCATTAATATACGAACTGCAAAAAAAACAAAAAATGTATGACCTTTTATCCCATGATAATTAATGAAAGAAAATAGGTATGCACGTGACGTACGGGACATGTGACGTACGGGACATTTTTCCCTCATGTTTTATTTGTCATTTTCCTGCTTTTATTTTTATATCTTTGGGTCCATTTTGCAATATATTTGTTCTTATTGTATTTATTCAATATTGTGATGATTTAAAACTCAATAACAGCTTCCGCAATACATTATAATAAGACTTTAACAAATTGAAACTCTGAAATCCGATAATTTGCATTAATTATGCTAATAACTAATTAAGAATTAATATTTTATTTGGCTTCAAAAGATGTGGGATACATCTATCTGATGTAAATTACTTTCAATATTGACAAAAAAGATTTGAATATGAGAAAATTAAACTGAATCATCATAAATTTGGCAACTTACATGAAATCCTACACATGGGACTATTTAGAAGAAAAACTAAAAATATTTTGTGCCTTTTTAGCACTTTCTTGCAGTTTTTGAACCTGTTTGGAAGGTCTCGGTGTACTGAACCAATGTAATACTATATTTCCTTCATTGACATGCAGTTTCCCTACTCAAATTGACTGTCTAGTATTTTAGATAATTATTTAAAGGTAATTATGAGGTATTTCAAATTTCCCCCTCCCGGCACATTTTCATCAGTATGTAGCTATAACGCGAAGTATGATGTGGTAATTATGTAATTACTTTTAGAGGTAACTCCTAGATGTAAGACCTATTTATTCTGAAATTTTTAAGACTATCTAAGCAAGAATTATTATGATAATCAGTGGTAAAACACAAAACAAATAATTTTCACCTGGCTTGCCATTGCTTTAACACTGAAAATGTCCCGTACGTCACACTTTTGTCCCGTACGTCACATGTCTTAATTAGCTAATACAACGCTCGAAATTAGCAGAGGCCCGATGGCCCGGGGCCACCAAAAGTGGCTGTCGGGCCAGTAAAAAACTCATATTTCAAAGTTTGGTGGCCCGATCGAGCCAGAAAAAAAATTTAAAAATAAAAAAATAAAAAATATATATTTTTTTTTTTTTTTTTTTTTTTTTAGATACCCTGTAGTCATGTTTAGTCCTGTCTAGGGCATGACAAGAGCTTGCTTTTAAATGTAGCATTCAGCAACTTATACCCTTTTCTCACAT
Source organism: Echinarachnius parma (assembly GCA_037951105.1). Classification (NCBI taxonomy): domain Eukaryota; kingdom Metazoa; phylum Echinodermata; class Echinoidea; order Clypeasteroida; family Echinarachniidae; genus Echinarachnius; species Echinarachnius parma. The sequence continues at coordinate 13,497 of JBAMJV010006178.1, forward strand.
ACAAAATATTGGTTAGTTAAAAAGTTGCAAGTTAATTGAGCAAGTAACACAGTTGCTAATGAATACATTCTTGAGCAGCAGTATTCATTTTCTAACCAGTTGTTATAAAAAAAAAAATTCATATTAAAAATCGTTGTTAGTAATTTCAGTTATTTTGCGTATTTTGCATATCTAATGAGCATCATGAATATTCATAGATGCTGCTCATGAATATTCATATATTACTACTATCACAATTTTTAAATATGTCTTTTGTCTAAGGTCTTCAGACAACACTGCACAGAATTTTGAGGTCAAATTGATTTTTCTCTTTTTCTACCATTTTTGTTTTGTCACCTAGACCCTGACTATGTACATACAGACTGGAAGTGAAATTGTTACTCGTGTGTATTCAATCGCTGTGATTTTTGTTCATGTTTATTTAATACATCTTACAATGAAACAAAGGGGAATGAAAAAAAAAAGTATTGCCTAGTACCCTGAAACTATTCATATATGGTTATTGTATTAATTTTACTTTTGTTTTTCCTTATTTTTTTCGGGCCAGTAGTTTTTGGTTTCGGGCCACCAAATTTGGAAAAATACTAATTCTACTGGCCCGACCGGGCCACCAGCAAGAAAAGTTAATTTCGAGCATTGGCTAATAAAATCAAAACAAAAAAATGCTGTTTTCATAAAACTTAGCTAGCCAGTCAGGAGTATGAAAAATTAGAACTTCACAAAATATGAAAGAAAAAAATTAAGTGTTTCATACTGAAATATTTAAAAAAGGTGTTCATTTTTGTGACGTACGGGACATTGCAGTTTGGACACGCCCTAAATAGCATAATTAATTAATTTTGACACTTAAAAATTTGGTCAACTATTGCTAGTGATTAGTTTTACTAGTCCCCATATATGAAATTAAAGCTTGATTGATAAAATTAAAATTAAAAATAGAAATACAATGTCCCGTACGTCACGCTAATATTTGAAATATGCAAATTAGATACTCACTACTCGTTAAATATGCATATTATGCAAATTTCTGTACTAAAAATCTAAACTTCAGACTTTTAGCTTTGAAATGATACCAAATTTGTAAAGCTAAAATGAAGATGAATTTTCACCATCAAGGGGGACATTAGCTTGGACCTGCCCAGTACTACTAAATAACATGAATAATGTCAACATGTCTAATCTGCACATATTGTTGTTGTTGTAATTTATTTATTTAGTTGCGACAAGTCTAATTATGGATAATATATGCACAGGGGGGGTGTCACTATGCCACAATGACCAGAAACGACTGCTTCTCTACGTTGCATTGTGGGCTTATTGGGAACTACATGTACCAATCACAGAGCAGTTCATACTTCAGTCATAGCGTCGTCACCGAATCGAGGTCAAGAAAGCAAGTTCAAAGCATACCGTATGCTTATGAGAACAATGCCAAATTATGTCATACGTAACCATGGATCCCATTGTTCTCATAATAGACTGTGGGGCAAGTCACGATATTGTGAAGTTTCGTAGTCCCATCAGAGGTAGTGGACAATAAAAGTATGAAAATTTACAGAAAATTATTAAAATCATATTTAACGTTTGTTATCCTCGTGTTATGTGGGAAAAGGTAGTTAAAATTAATTAAAATCAACAATTATTTTGCCTCCGAATATTCGTGGGTAATGTGCCGAGAAATAGAAATATCGTTAAATTCAACCAATCACGAGGCGGGATTTTCCTCACTACGTAGCCGCGCCCCTGTCCTCGTTCACGCACGATCGCGAGATAGTTAGCATGCATGCAGTTAACAGCGGACGTATACCGTAATGTAACGCCGAATAACGTTTCGTCACAGATACCAGAGATAAAGAAGTCTTTTATTCACTTTCCTATTGTGAATGATGTTATGTTGACATAGTTTACAGACCCAACATGTTCCAAAGCTTTGGCTTCTGCTGAGATTTGGGGAGAATAGTTCAAAATTGCGTCGGATTCCTTGCCAATGTCGCCGTTTTGAATCGTCGTATCCGACCCTAGTTACACTGCACTGGTGAACCGTTTCACTACGTCTGCAAGCTGCTCATCAACGTTTTCAGTTTTCACTGACAATCAGCAGTTTTATACGGACAATAAAAGGAAGCAGGAACAACAGAGACAACGTAAACTACCTCAAGATTCTGAACAGACTGAATTTCAAGGTGAGTTTAAATATTTTTGTCTGACAATGATAACCCGGTCCCAGGCCCAGCCAGCACTCACTCATACTCACACATAGGTACATTACAGTAGCATTGTGTGGAGATCAACCTCTTCCGCCTGCTGCACCATCCAAAACATAAACAATATTTGTCGTCCGATTTCTCCCTAAATTTACCAGCAAATGCAAACAAACTTTTGTTTATGTTATCCCTAAGTCATATACTTTGATAATAATTACCGACTTTGTTGTTTTGAAGATTTCAAAATGTAGAAAAAAAAACGATTATTTCCCGTCTGTTTTCATTACTGATGCATCCTAACACACAACGTTCAACTGATGAACGGTACAGTGTATGAATAGGCAGTATGGTAATCTCCCGTGTATTACCATATATTGCGTGTAAATGGTCCACCTAAGTGGACCATATACTTTGTAGATGTGCTCATAGTCATACTCACAGTCACACAGCTAGACTCAGACTCAGCTGTCAGCAGAAATTAACTTAACTGGCCCTGCCTTCTTGAGACTGGCTTGCCTTGCCCTTGGCATGGCCTTGGGCTTGCCAGTTGTTTGAATGAATAATTCTCATTTCATTGTCATGACATTGACAGTACATCTGTAAACTGGATTACAGTATATTTTTTGTTGTTAAATTAAAGCTTTTTAAAGGCCTGGTCACACAGGCACAGGACACGATTAGACCCTCGAATGCAGTACGCATTATTCATGTTAGCATGGTTAGTAAACTAATACTAGTAGCATGAGTACTGTAGTATAGTACGAATCGGTAAAACTTTTTTTGGAAACATTTTATATAGAAATTTGAAAAGACGGCGAAGCTATCACCAAGTTTTAAAATGACGACGAACCTATCACCAATTAAACGGTAGTGGTTTATTTGTGTTTACTGCTTGTTTTTTTAATCATTGACAGATGTGGGTATTAATTTGAAAATCACACACATTCAATCATGGAGAAAGAAAAATATTACATCAGGGATATGGAATTATTCCCATGTTTTCAAACATGTTATTCAATATGTTTTTGAACAGAGTTTTTTTTTCTTCTTTTTTCTTTCCAGAACCATCTAGTATTTGCCAGCTTCAGATGATCAGATGTGCTTCCAGCTGGAGAGAGCATCAAAGAAACTCATACTTCATGTCAGTACAATGTAAGTTGATTGTGACAAATTACTTTACAATAAGCAATTAATGAAGCAATGAACAGAACAGAATGAACAGTTTTTTGAAAAGTATTTTGAAAAGACGGCAAAGCTATCAGCACTTTTTTATATAAAAGAAATTTAAATGGCTATTTCCAATGTTTATTTGTGCTTGGATTTTAAAACATTAACAGATATGTGGGCATCAATTTTAAAATCCTATTTTAATCATAAAAAATAAAAATATTACATCTATGGTATGGGAATAGGCCCATGTTTCCGAAACGTGAATTTGTTTTAACCAAGTGTTATCTTCTGTTTTCTTTCCAGAACCATCTGATATTCCTCCACAACTGAAGAAGCCTTCGCCGGCTACGGTGTCTACGATCTCGGCGCCAATCTGCCAGCTTCAGATGATCAGATGGAGAGAGCATCAAGAAACTGACTTCATCAGGGCTCTTCCTTGATGGAACTACAGAACACAACGTACTTTGCTACTTATTCCATAGTCGATGACTTGTTAAATAGGTCTGTCGAAAAAAAAACTCCATGAAAATAAATACAGTAGTGATTTTAGACTAATTTTCTGATGCCAAATCTCACTTAGCAGCCAGCACACATTTAGGGTCCGGAAATGGCAGCGTGATTGATATGTGATTTGACAATTAATTGGCTTACGTCATCTACAGTATTTAATTCATTAGTCCGTACTTAAGATGACGTCACATTTTGGCGATTAAAAAGGGGCGTTCCCAGGACAATTAGATATTTACTTTATATTACCCCCAAATTGACTGATTTCATTGGAAATGACTGCCAAATTCTTTTTCTTGAGGAAAAAATACGTATAGAGAGCATAATTGTGAATTAGTCCATCTAGATGCTGTAGTCCCTTCAAAGTAACATTGCCAAAATCCAATTGGAATTCTAGCGGTTCCTACATACCTTGTATTCTTATCATTACAAACAAATATGGTGCAGGTTTCAGTTTTTCAAATTTCCCTTTCATTAAAAATGTGATTGAAGTGTTCAGATGTTAAATAATCCAACCTTGTCAGAGGATTATGTTATATCTGACCTCTTTATAACGAGGTTCTACTGTATAAGGTAAAGGGCAATTCCACGGTTAGTAACGTTACATTTAGAGCATATTTTCATAACATATTCTACTATAACACCACCATCTATTAATTTCAAGTCACAATCATGTTGCAACATGTTCACCCACCCTAGGTCTATAATACAAAAAAAATGAACACAATTGAACTAATATTCGCGTCGCCATGGCAACTTTTATTGTCGGTTAGTAACGTTACAAAAAAAGGACATGGGAAAAAATCAATGTTTTCAAATGAGAAGTCTTCTAAAACCTTAGATAATTCCAACAAAGTGCCATATTCATTTTACTTCTAGTTAGTTGGCACATGTTTCAGCCAATAATTAAAGCATCTTGACTCATATTTTTTTCATTAGGCTCCAAAATCATGGTTAGTAACGTTACGGTTAGTAACGTTACACTTTGTCCGTGCAAAGGTAAAAGTTACCAAACATCATTTTTTTACCCTCCCTTCGCCTCAAAATCACAAGTAATACTTAGGAATTACAAGTAAATCAAAATAACTATCCATATTACTCTTAACTTTTAAATTCTTTAACTAGAAACTCTTAACTCACAACTTGAAACATGAAAACTGTTTGAAAACATATATTATCCGATACATTCCATAGTTCACCAAAGTTCATCAAGTGGTAGGTTAATAATGCATACTTTGTAATACCAGTTAACTGTTTATTTGCAAGCATTTAGATTCAATATTTGTAGTATTTTAGCAGGCAAATATTGAGTAGAGATCTATCAATCCAAATGGTCATTTGTTGACTTGTTCAATAATCCAATTAATGTTACATTTGGATTCTTACAAAAACTTTAAATAGTGCTTTGTTCATAGTATCAAATTCAAATACATGTAGCTTTGTGTAAACAAAATAATTATGTGTTTTAATACAAAACATGATCATTGGAGAGATAGAATTCTAAAAAGAGATGTTTGTTTGTAGCTAGTTTCTTCTTAATTTGGAGCTGTTTTTGCACACATTTTGGTAGGGAATGTTCTTGCATCTTTTTCTTCTCCCAGCTCCTCTTCATGGTAACTGCTTTCTTATCTTTGTACTCCTCATACTTGCCAGTCCTCTTCAAGTTCACTATTGAAATGCTTCATGACCTACATATAGAAAAATAAATAAAAACAAAATATAATTTATTCATGAACTAAAAGATAGGCAAGTAGTAATTAATTAAGATGAAATTTTTTTTCTGCATCATATTGCAGAGTAGAATACTTATTTGTGAGTGTTGGAAAGTTCCCATATGACACAAACAAATGAGATAAAACAATTATTACAAATATAGTATACCTGTAAAAATATTTCAGTCACAAAATTGGTTTTAAGATTCTTGTTGTATCCCTTAGAAGTTTTCACTAAATTAGAATACTACTTTTTGCAAGTGCTTCATCACTAAAGATGTTTTTTTTTTACATACAAGTTTCCATGGCAACCGACATGGCTAATCATAATGTACCCCTAAAAACACTCAAACATAAACATCTCTGGACAGTGTAATTACATTAAATATACACTTGTAAGTTTATGTAATCCATTACAATATATTTGTTTTATATCAATACAGTATATTAGTTTTCACTGTAAATACAATGTATATCATTATCATTAATCAGTGTAAACTGTACACAGTGTATTCAGTACAACGAAATACCTTGATATAGGGTATAAATGATAATTAAGATTATAATTACTACAATAATTCAACTTACCAAAGACAGGTCGCTGCTCGTCAAAGTAGAGTCAACAATATTTTCCAATGACTACTGGGCAATTCCACGGTAACGGAAGGACATTCAGACACAATTTTGGAACTTCAATCAAATAATTCCAGGATCCTGCTTTTGATTTTTTATTCTAAATGGCATGTCTTTGATCCTTGTTGGGACACCTTTGATTTCCACTATTTCTAAAATTTTGACCGCATTATGTAAATTAGATATGGACACTAATGAGGCCGGTAACGGAAGGACGCCAAAATGGACATGGATTTTCAAGTTTTTTTGTTATGACCCAATCTCCGTGAAGTTACGAGGTTTATCATGTTAAGTTGGCTACTAGTCAATTTCCTTATGTTCACAGAGTATAACACCACCTTTTAAGAAAAATATCTACATTGGTATATTAATTATGAGAAATTAATTACTCCAGTGTTCGGTAACGGAAGGACGGTAACGGAAGGACCTCTGAAAAGTCTATTGGAATTGTACAATAAAATTAATTTTGAAATTTAAAGACCATTTATGAGAAGGAAACTTCTCTTTTGTGGTCTAAAATGAGTTTGTATCATAGATAGCATATGGACATCACAAGCATTTACATTTCTATTTTTTTCTTACTATATTTCATGCTCCAATGGCTCTTATTCATGGTCAATCCATGGTAACGGAAGGACACTCGGACACAAATTGTCAACTTTAAGAAAGACATTTTTAAATACTTGTGTTGTTAGAACAGTCTATTTTGATAACAATACTTCCAAAACATACAGTTTTAAGGTCCCATAATTTTTTTTTTTTTAAATCTCCGCACAATATTGAATATGCATACAAATGAGGTCGGTAACGGAAGGACACTAAAATGGACAAGGTTTTGTTATCAAATCAGTTTTAACTAAAACTCTGTGATATTAAATAATACAAAATATTTTAAGGGTACACATTTCATTCTCTGAAGGGTTAAGAAGAATTTACTTGTTCTTTGATTAAAATTTGTCCGCAGATATTTGAGTTATTTCACACAAAGCGGACCAATGTTCGGTAACGGAAGGACATAATGGACTATAATGTATGATATGACACAGTAGGGTCATTCCATGTCAAATCACCTTTAAAAAAATTGAAAATTTTCATCGCAGCTCCCTTCAAATTTGCTAATATTTGGTATGTATGATATTTCAACCTTTAAAAGCGCAAATATTTAAGTTTTAGCCCAATCCGCCCAATGGTTTTGGCGCTATGGTCGATTCTTATGGGGGAGTTTTGTAAGAAATGGGCGTGGGCACCATTTTTCAAATGGCCATTGTCCATTAACCGTTGGGTCAATTTATTTTGTAAAGGTGTCATTGGACTGGGGATGTTATGTGCAATCCATTTATGCCATTTGTGTTCATGCATGAGCGAGTTTGGATACGATAACCTTTGACCTTAGATTTTGACCTTCCGTTTTACCTCGTGGATCAAATAATTTTGAGAATTGTTTTGGCTTAAATCTTGGCTTGATATAATTTCTACAACATATGAAAGAATTGGAGATATGTTATTTCTTGCTTTTTCTACAGCCTTGTTTTTAGTTTGCAAATTTCATTTGAAATTTAATTATTTTAGACCTACACCCATGTCCAAGAATTCTATAGGGGTGTATTGTATAAAAAAAAAGACCTATTCAAAGTGATGATCAGAGCCTATTCACACCCTGGCTCACCACAGTTAAATAGACCTACTAATCCCCATACAATAGAAATCCAGACAAATGGCATCATGGTACAAGGGCCCTGTTGCAGAAAGAGATAAAATCAATTGTGAGCCAGATCAAATGTTCTAAATGCACAAATCTGATTGGTTGAAACACAGAAAATTACTAGTCTGACCACGCTACGCCACTGATAGCTGGCCATTGCAGGTATTGTCTCATTATTTTGGGTTTTCATATATGAGAGACAAATTTGTGAACATAAATTTTGTCATAATATGTAATATGAGGTACCTTGTCCATCTGTTACCATGTGTATGGTAACGGAAGGACATTTTCTTTTGTTATTTATTAATTAACGAAGAGACAATGAGTAATACAATTGTTAGCAATGGGAAGGCCTACTTGAACTTGCTTTGCACTGAAGATTGGTCTGCTCTCTAACAATTATGTGAGCCACAAAATTAAAAATATTGATTTTTCGGTAACGGAAGGACATTTTCATAGGCTGAAAATAAGAAGTCATTGAAGCATAACAAATCAAATAAATCATACAAATTTACTATTTTACGAAATGGTCATATCTCAGGAGTCAGAATAATGGTTTTTAGGCTTAACTGGGGAAATATAAAACAAACACAGGATCAAAACACTTTTTCACAAAAATGTCAAATTTGTGGGGTTCAATTATGGTTATAAAGTTATTATAAAAAAACAACTAAAATTATGTAAAACTAAAATGTTCTCATTGAATTCCAAAAATATAGAATTTAAGCTTTGATTTGATACCAAATTTGTATCATAAAAATGCTTGTAAATGTTTTGGTCAAATGTCCACTTTGGCGTGGAATTGCCCTACTTTCCAGGAGAAAGATTTATGAGGAGTTTACACTAAAATACTGCTCACGCTGAACATCAGATACTGCACATGTTCTTGCATAGACCATAGATATGAGATGCTGCACACATGGGATGCTGCACATAGTTGAATAACTCACATTACTTTTAAAAAATTGGTCATCCATTGTTCTAAAGTGGCCTCTTTTGTCTTACTTTACATATCCTTTCACTCACTTTTGATTAGGGCCAGCTTATAAGTGTCTCTTTCACTGTGGTTATGGTTAGTAACGTTACACTCTGTATCATAGACTGGTTAGTAACGTTACATGGTTAGTAACGTTACAGATTTTGACTGCTTATAATTAATACATCATATAATATTTGTAAAATTTGTTCCTTAAATTTGATAGAGCATTGCCTGGAAGAGAAACATTTGAAGTAGGAATATTATAAGGCATTGCATTCTCTCTATAGAAAAATAAATCCATGTTTTGGTTAGTAACGTTACATGGCATAACAATGGTTTTTAATTTCACTCACTGTTGGCATAAGCAACTCAGATTCTTAATTTTGCATGATAAATCTATTAGAGCATTGTACTCACTAAATAAATATGATAAGTTTGTAAGGTCTTGTGTATTTTCATGCTCATAATGGCTTAATCAACTTTTTCTTAACTTACATTAGAAATAACACAGGAAAATATAACCAATATAAATTCGCTATTTTAACCCACTTTTACCACAGTCAAAGCAAAATAAATAACCTTTCCAGTAATTTTGATGTGTCTTTAATCATATACAACCAAAAAATGTAAGAAAAAGACACTTTGAAATTTTGGGGTCATGTCCACCTAATCATGGAATTGCCCTAAAGTATCATTTAATCTCCCAAGTTTTGAATGTCAAAAAATTCTCCACCCTTTATTTCATCAAGAGGCAAATATTTCCCTTCAAATGTCAAGCGAACGATGTCTCACAGTTCCCTATTTTTCCCAGACCTGATAATTATATTAATTGAGAAGAATTTTATCGGAGAAAGCAGAATGAACAATTGTGCTAACAGTAATATTACCAGTGATGTACTTCCATTGCATTCGTATTTTGTTCATGCATATTTTTCCATTTTGAAGCATTGCCAAGATTAATTTCTAGTCAAAAAAAATATATATATTTATTACGTACAAATGTATAGGTCGTTTCAAACTTTCCATCACACGCTTTGGACACTTATTCTAATCCAAATATTTCAAATCATGAATTCCTCAGCATAAACCAACTTTATCATAACCTTTTGGCTATTTCCCTTTCACTATTATTTAGGACGTTTTCTCTAAATCATTGTTTAAGCATAAAATAAATGACTAGACAGATCTTATATTCTTATTAAGGCTTCATAATTCATTTCAGTTCCATCAACATAGTGTACAAATTGTGTTACCAATCTTTGCAATTCAAGTTGTAGTGCATTTGTAAATCATAACATACCATAGTTCTGATTTCACTGGCAAGTATTAGAAAAAGTACCCGGTCATAAGTTATTTGTAGATAAATGTCATTGGCAAAATTGTAGAAATTCATTGTACATAATGAATTAAATGTGTGATGTAATGTTGTATGAAATGAAATGAAACAAAGAAGAATATAATTTATTTGTGATTTTTTTATGAAGTTGTTTAATACATGTATGTCTTTCCTTAGAATGTAGAATGGACCCTTGCCCCACAGTTGAACTACATTTGTAATTTATAACATAAATTCTGATTTCACTGGCAACTATTATAAAAAGTACCCAGTCATTAGTTATTTGTAGATGTCATTTTAAAAAATGGTAGTAATACATTGTCCATTATGCATGAAATGTAATGAAACAAAGAAGAATATAATTTATTTGCGATTTTCACATTAAGCTGTATGAAATAAAATGAAACAAAGAAGAATATAATTTATTTGTGATTTTCATATGAAGTTATGTTTTTCCTTGAAGTGTAGAACATGCCCTTGCCCACATTCTAACATAACTAGTACATATCGTTGTTGCTGGTGATAATGATGATCATGCTTATGATGATGATGATGATGATAATGCTTATGATGATGATGATGATAATGCTTATGATGATGATGATGATAGTGAGGATGATGATGATGATGGAGATGATGAGGATGATAATTATGATTATGATGATGAGCATAATATTGCATTTATATAGATTTTCCATATATAAAATGTTCAAATGCGCTTAAATAATTACTGAAATTATTGTCACCCGTGGTCATCAGGTATCAAACCCACAAAATGATATTGCCTACAACTCCCCGGGGAGCATACAAGCTAAGCTGCCACTGATGATGGCGCTAAGGCTAATTAACACCTGACCATGGTACCCATTTATACACCTGGGTAGAAAGCAGCAAAAATGGATTAATATTGTCTTGCTGAAGGACAAACGCAGTGGTTCAAACTCTGGATCTCACGATCGGAAAGCGCACACTCTACCAATCTTGCCACACCACGTCCAGACCATGGGTAGTGTGGATTTCTAGCTGCCCAAAGTTTTGTGTGGGAAGTTGTAAATAAACTGATAGTAACTTGAACAAGATGCAAGAAATAACTGGTCTGGGGCTTTCGGACAAGACTCATCTTCATGATGACTAACTGTGATCAGCGCTGTGCGGCCGTGCTCCGCACGACGCCTGGTTAGGTTACGTGATGACTTGCTGAGTGAAATAGAAACACATGGAAAATTGCAAATAGTGTTTTTAATTAGGCCTAGTTGATTAGTTAATTAGCATAGCAATACATTAAGTGTGCAGTTAAATCACAGCAAAATCTCATACAAGTCCAATATAAACATTTTGCAAAAAATAGTCAAGAACTAGCAACTTCAAATACATTTTGAATCAGCGCGCTGTAATCCTGTATAGCTTGTTTACATATACGATGCTAGTCTTTTTCAAGGATTTCTTATTAAAATTCCCCAAAACTAATAAGTGGATTATCTCATCAACGGGTGCACGAAATTTGGAGAACAAAAGTGTTTTCTCATCAGCAACTTCATCACAATCAATCAGTATAGTTAGTTTTCTCTACCCTCGATGGGACTACGAAACTCTTTTTCTGAATGCTTTTGTGGCCCTTGCCCCATAGTCTATAAGCGTGATAAGGACAGTGCACAGAAAAATTAGCGTGATAGTCTACGTGCTTCATAGGATGATGATTGGTCAAGTGTTCTAGGTTAGTACAAGATGACCATCGGAGGCTTCAAAAATCGCGTCACTCCGCCATCTTGCCCATGTACAAAGTCTATGTGACACGTGACTTGCGGGCGATAATTAGTGGGCCTTCTAGTTATAAACAAGTGGTTGGTTTGTTTATTCATAATTCTATGCACCCCTGAAAGTCAACCCTCGAGTCAAGGAATTACAATTATTGAAACTGAAACTGAAAGGGCAAGTGAAGTGACGGTTCACTGAAGTGAAGACTGAAGTGACTTCAATAATTCTTGCCCACAATTAAATACAAGAAGTACAATTACAGGCACATCTACAAAGTATATGGTCCACTCAGGTGGACCATTTACGCGCAATATATGGTAATACACGGGAGATTACCATACTGCCTATTCATAGTCATACACTGTACCGTTCATCAGTTGAACGTTGTGTGTTAGGATGGATCGGTAATGAAAACAGACGGGAAATAATCCTTTTTTTTTCTACATTTTGCAATCTCCAAAACAACAAAGTCGGTAATTATTATCAAAGTATATGACTTAGAGATCACATAAACAAAGTTTTTTTGCATTTGCTGGTAAATTTAGGGAGAAATCGGCCGACAAAAATTGTTTATTATTTGGATAGTGCAGCAGGCGGACAATGCTACTGTAATGTACCTATGTGTGATTACAGGTGGGTTTTATGTTGTAACTTGTTCCATTACTACTACTAGTTCATAGACAATGAATCCCCAAATTAACTAGTAAGGTTCCCGTCCGTTTGCAGCTATTAGCAGATTAGTATATTTTAGCTTACCTCGTCGTTCGTCAGCGGTCCGAGTATGCAACCTGGGCGGCTGGCGTCGGCTGAATGCCCGGCGCGAATTCGATGAAAATGAAGTCAAAGCAAGGGGCTTCTTCAGCAGCTCAACAGTTTCATGTAAAATGTAAATCAGCAATTCAATTTCCTGAGATGACACTCAACTCGTAGACTATTTCCTTCTCTAGATTATGAAACATTACACGAACTACACAATTGGCAAATTAACGGAATATTAACCTAATAATGTTCATGTTTTGCTGGACAAAAAGCGCGCCTCGGCTTGGCCTCAATGTTTACATGTAGTCTTGCAAAAAGGCGTTTTATATCCATTTTGTATTAATTTTATTTTTGTTATGCCATCTAAAGAGGGCGACAAACCAAGCTTAGCGAAATCACAACTCATGAAATGGAAATTCTAAATTAACAACATGCTAGTGGTCTTTTCATACAAGTGCAAGCATTTTTTTAAGTTTAAAAAAAAATCATCTACCCAGATAACAATGCTACGTTGGCCCAACGTAGTCTATAGTCGGCACCGTCGCGGTTGGCAAAACAACGTTAAGCCAACGTTGGCCTAAGGTAAATTTACAACCACATCTTTGCAGTCAGCGAGCTGACGTTAAAACAACGTTAAGCCAACGTTGTCTGTTGACTGTTGGCAAACTGATTGGCAAATGTACGTTGAAACAACGTTGGGTGATAGTTGGACGAACAATCATATTTCTATGGTCGAAAAACAAACGTTGGCCAACGTTTCGCCTACTACGACATTGTGTCGATGAGCGGCGTTGGATCTTGGTTGGCTAGCTGACGTCGTACTAACGTTTGGCAAACAACCACATTTCGTCGGTAGGCAAGCCATCGTTATACCAACGTTTCGCCTACTACGACATTGTGTCAATGACTTGCGTAGGATATTGGTTGGCTTGTTAACGTCAGACCAATGTTTAATACACAACCACATTACGACGGTATGTAAGCCAACGTTGGGCCAACGTTTCGCCGATTACAACATTCGGTCAATGAGTGGCGTTAGATATTGGTTGGCTAGTTGACGTCAAACCAACGTTTGACATACAACCACATTTCGACAATAGGCAAGCCAACGTTAAGTCAACGTTTTTCGCCTACTACGTAATTACGTCAATGAATGGCGTTCGATATTGGTTGGCTAGCTGACGACAAACCAACGTTTGACAAACAACCACATTTCGACGGTGAGCAAGCCAACGTTAGTCCAACGTTTCGCCTACAGTACAACATTCGGTCAATGAGCGACGTTTGATATTGGTTGGCTAGCTGACGTCAAACCAACATTTAACAAACAATCACATTTCGACGGTAGGCAAGCCAACGTTGGGCCAACGTTTCGCCTACTACTATATTTGGTCAATGAGCGGCGTTCGATAATGGTTGGCTAGTTGACGTCAAACCAACATTTGACAAGCAACCACATTTCAACGGTAGGTAAGCCAACGTTAGGCCAACGTTTCGCCTACTACAACATTCAGTCAATGAGCGATGTTCGATATTGGTTGGCTAGCTGACGTCAAACCAACCTTTATTAAACAACCACATTTCAACGGCGGGCAAGCCAACGTTAGGCCAACGTTTCGCCTACTACAACATTCGTTCAATGAGCGACGTTGGATATTGGTTGGCTAGCTGACGTCAAACCAACATTCAACAAACAATCACATTTCGACGGTAGGCAAGCCACCGTTGGGCCATCGTTTCGCCTACTACAATATTCGGTCAATGAGCGACGTTGGATATTGGTTGGCTAGTTGACCTCAAACCAACCTTTATCAAACAACCACATTTCGACGGTATATAGGCAAGCCAGCGTTAGGCCAACGTTTCGCCTACCACAGCTAGCTGACGTCAAACCAACATTCAACAAACAATCACATTTCGACGGTAGGCAAGCCACCGTTGGGCCATCGTTTCGCCTACTACACTATTTGGTCAATGAGCGGCGTTCGATATTGGTTGGCTAGTTGACGTCAAACCAACATTTGACAAGCAATCACATTTCGACGGTAGGCAAGCCAACGGTCAACGTTTCGCCTACATATACAACATTCGGTCAATGATCGGCATTGGATCTTGGTTGGCTAGCTGACGTCAAACCAACCTTTAACAAACAACCACATTTCGACGGTAGGCAAACCAACGTTAGGCCAACGTTTCGTCTACAACATTCGGTCAATGAGCGACGTTGGATATTGGTTGGCTAGTTGACCTCAAACCAACCTTTATCAAACAACCACATTTCGACGGTATAGGCAAGCCAGCGTTAGGCCAACGTTTCGCCTACCACACTATTCGGTCAATGAGTGGCGTTGGATAGTGGTTGGCTAGTTGACGTCAAACCAACATTTGACAAACAACCACATGTCGACAGTAGGCAAGCCAACGTTGGGCCACCGCTTCATCCTACTACAACATTTGGTCAATGAGTGGCGTTGGAAATTGGTTGGCTAATTGACGTCAGACCAACGTTTTACAAAACAATCACATTTCGACACATAGGCAAGCCAACGTTAAGCCAACGTTTCGCCTACTTGGTAATTGGGTTAATGAATGGCGTTGGATATTGATTGGCTAGCTGACATCAAACCAAAATTTTACAAACAACCACATTTCGACGGTATAGGCAAGCCAGCGTTAGGCCAAAGTTTCGCCTACTACGTAGTGTCGTTATTGGTTGGTTGAATGAGATTTGGCCAACGACGAACTGATAGCAACAGTTATGATACATATGATGAATACTTCTTATTAATCATAACATTTTCCCGCTCAATTTGACACTTTTTCAATCGAAATCATTCAAATTCACGCATTGCCGTGTAATCGTTGGAATCGGTCTTTCAAATTCCGAATAAGTGCATACGCATAAGCTTTCGTGAATAGACACCCGAGTACATTAATTACGGGCACTACTCAGCAAACACAAAACGTTTACAAAACGTTTGTATTAGGTCACATAGGTCTTCGTCTTTAATCAACGTTTACAAAACGTTTACAAAACTTTTTTATTAGGTCAAGTAGATCTTCGTCTTTAATCAACGTTTAAAAAACCTTCTTAAAACGTCTCCAGCGTCCGACAGGTTTTCTGCTGGTACTTGCACTTCAAATCAAATACATTGAAAGGTTTTTTGTTGTTTTTTCTAACGTTTAAACAACGATTTAAAAACGTCCATTTGGAACGTTCTAAAAACGTTTTCAACCTTCCACAAATACACGTTTTAAAAACGTTTTCACATAACGTCCAAATAACCAACTTTGAACCTGTTTAGAACGTTCAGAAAACGTTCAATTGTTAGTTGGGTAGCATTCACGAATGTGCAGCCAAATAATCGTTTGATGACATAGGCGCCGGAAGTGGGGGGGGGGGGGGGGCAGGGGGGGGGGGGGCGGCCGCCGCCCCCCCCCCCCCCCCCAATCCAAAAAGTGGGGGGGCAGGGGGGGGGGGCGGCCGCCCCCCCCCCCCCCCAATCCAAAAAGTAGGGGGGGGGGGGGGGCAAAACGCGTGTTTGCCCCCCCCCCCCCCAAAAAAAAAAAGCCCCCCCCCCCTCAAAAAAAAAAAGAAAGAAAGAAAGAAAGAAAAAGGAAAAGAAACAATTACATGTATCAGCCAATACTTGTTAATTCTAACGTTTAAAAACTAAGTTATACATCCATTTTCGCAAACAAATAATCTCAGTTTGTTGTGTAACTTGTGTATGGTATAGCAAGGGGTTGCAATACCGAACGGGTTGTATTACCGTACATGCAAATTCCAATAGGAAAAACGTTCGAATTTTGAAAGTTGAATTTGAAAGTCGGCATTAACGGAGGATAATAAATGGATGTTTAGCAAACATTTTCCACCATTTCCCGAAGAAAATAAGCGCCCTGAGGCGTTATACGCGCGTTTTGCGTCAGTGGCAGCGCGCATGTCAATGACATTCCCATGCAAAACATTCACGTTTGGTGTGTCCGGTTAATACAACCCGGTTTGTGCGCTACAAAAAATTCTGCTTTCTTGAAAGGGTGCCGTAAAAGTTCAATTTGCGTAAGTTTGCCGCTTTTTTCTACGAAATAAGTTATCAATTCTTTATCTTGAGAATATATAGATCACTTATTTGTGTTTTATTCATATCTCTGTTCTTCATGTTGATCGTTTTCATGGCGTAAAGAAATGGTATCCGGTAATAGGACCCAATACCATACCAAAGTTTGGGCATCCGCGCGCCCTTTTCTCCCATCCCGAGGCAGATTATGCACAACATTCACCCCTGAAAAGTGACCTACTTCCTTACTGCGCGCAGTACGCGCGCGGTGCAAGCATAATATGCGCGATGTTTTCTATTTTCGGAATGCAACCTCAAAAGTTCAAGTCATTACGTTAAATTTAAAGGGGAAAAAAAGACAGTTCTTTGCACCAAGATGAATGTAGCTCGCGGATATCTTGAATTTTAGAAATTTGCGTCACTTTTTTAGACCATCTACTGATTTGTGTCGGAAATATCACCTATTGATTTTAGAGGCGGAATAGAATCACGGCGTGGTAGCTCAGGATCTTAGCACGACAATAGTAAGTATCGTTTATAACAAATAATCCCGGAAACGGGATAACGAATGAACTTAAGGGAGGCTTGCGTAGTTGCTATGTATCCCGGATACCGCTCAGTAATTGACTTTGCACGTAATCGACAGAAAACGCGATAGAGGTCACACATGTACAAAGTCAATGGCGAGCCTAACTGAGCGGACACAGGCATAGAAAAGGCCAATTTTCGTGGCGCTTAAAATCGTATAATTTCATCCCAATGACCAGTGTCTTCAAAATATTATGTAAACAAGTATTGGGGCGTTCGATTATTGCATAAATCAGTCCATGAAAATGTCAACTTTTAGCTGTGTTGTCATTCAATCAAAGAAGTGAGCGAGTGGCAACACCTTTATGGTACGTCGGCCCGAGATGGATAGATAGAAGTAAACGTGGGGGTTGTTGGGTGAGGATGTAAGAGAGGACCCCCCCCCCCCCCCCCCCCCCCCCATCGGCATGAAAGTATGTCCTTGCACAACTAGATCAATAAACACAGGATATTATATAAGAGCTTATTTAATTTTAGACCTAAACTAAGCTGCCAACTTCACCCTCGATTATATAGCTATTGCTCCTGTCACCATGGTTACAGTACGCAATTTTGCCCGGGATTCGTATACTTATAAGCCGAGATTTGCGCAATCGTTTCTTCATTGTCTTTTTATTGCATTGAAGAAAGACCTTACGAATTAATGTTCCCAATTCAATGTTGCATTACATTTCATCCATCCAATTAAATATCCATCATCAATCATAAATCGCACGCAATAATCCTCGTGCTGGTTTATAATTGCTTTAATTTAGATTTTCCTTATAAAATATTATTAATTGAATCATGAAGTAAAATCAATTTCCTGAGAGTTTATATTGATCTTTATAAAAAAATGGTATCATACTTGCTGAATTAGTTTTATACAAAGGAGCATATTATTCAAGCTTGGAAAAGTATAATTTCAATTGATGCGGAAATTACTTTTCAGTTCTTTCCGTTCATATTATATATATTTACTTGCAATGCTATTGGGCATATAAATCGATGCACTCGATAGCAAAAACGGCATTAAGGGCCCTGGAATTTGTATTATTTTGAATCCCATGACCCAGATCAAAATTGCACCATTTATCTACAATGAATGTAAAGTGATACTCTCAAACTTATCTCAGTATTGTGTGCATATTGGAGCTGATCAATCACTCTCAATATATCTTGTGTGGGTAATGTGACTAGATTAAACCATGCCAATCATAGGGTTAATATTGTTTGGTCATTCATCATCTTATCTAAAAACACAAACACACACAAGCACACGCACTCTCAAAATCGTTCACACGCACAAACACATACACACAAACACACACACACACACACACACACACACACACACACAACCACACACCCTAAATATGCATTTACTGTAGTCTATGGATCGACCACATGATAAGGACTTGATTCCTGTTTGGTTGCTACCCCTGGTACAATTTACCTGTGTAATTTGCCTTGTTAACTTTGTAAACAAAATGCACGTTTATATTGTGATAATTTTGTTTGTATTTTATATTGTGTTTATACTGAGAAAATAAACTGAATTGAATTGAATTGAATTTAAGTTAAAATGATTTAAAGACGGGCTATTTCTTATTTCTTTTCCAACATAAATTAAAATATTTGGGTCCTGATTAACAAAAGAGAATCTTTTAAAACAGTCATTCGTTTTCACCAAAGGAATATATTGATTTGTTGATGGCTTTGTTTTATATCCATGAACAACTTGATTTAAATTGAAAAAAGACGGTATTAAATGACTTAAATTATCATTAGAGTATCAATGCAAGTGAGGTACATTAAAGGATAGTACAGTTTTGGTCAAACATTTTAGTAACCTAAAACTTACAATTTACTATAGGTTTTCCCGGTCAATTTCTTGAGCTTCTCATTCGTTTTGATAAGCGTGTCATTCAATTTCGCAAAATTGAGCTGAAGGCTGGCAATTGTGGTTCAAAATTGCATTTTGTTCATACGATTTAGCTCTTCGGTAAAGTGATTTACCACTCTTAGCATTCAATTTAAAAAACACGCTATTTTTATTCAATTTCGCCCAACGGATTTCACGGAAGGCGGTGTTACGTAATCACGAATATTCTCGCTTTAAATTGAATGACAATTTTACAAAATAGAAACACGTTTTGAATCGAAAGCAAACAAAACGTTTTCGGAATGATCGTTATTGAATTCGAATGCTAACAAACAAATTTGAACTGCAAAATACAGCTGCGGAGACAAAATCGGCGAAATTGAATGCACACAAAATGAATTCGTGTGGCCAACTTACGAAATTGACCGAGAAATCCTATATTAAAACTTACAGTTATAAATCACTGATGCTTGACTTGTATAGTAAAAGATAAACAGTCAAGTTACAAGGCTGTTTTCATCCCAAAACAATCATTAACACAAGAAGGCGCCCTCCAGACAAACCAAATCTCAACCCTTTTAAAATTAAAATTTATGAATGCGATGTTTAGTTTAAAAAAAAAAAAAAAAATAGAGAGATCATCAAATACAATGTTAGAATCATGTTGGTATATGTTGAAAAAATGTAAAGGATTTGTATATATTTTCTGAATTTATTGAATAAAAGTTGGTCCCCAATAATATTCTAATCGGAGTATATTTAAGGATACTTAACTGAAGCGATTTTTATCAAAGAAAGTTGATTCCGTCCTTAATAATTGTGTGCTCTTTCACATTTTACATTTTTCATTACCTCATAACAAATTATTTCTCGAAGTACCCTTGAAACTAAAACTTTACTATCCCTTTAATTATTTTAAAGGGATAGTATAGTTTCGGTCAAACTGAATGTAGGTAACCAAACTTGTACCACAACATTACAAACAATTAGTTATTATTCCACCATGCCCGAAAGGTAGAAACACTTTAAAATGGCTTAGTTAAAATGCTGTTATCATTAAAAAAAAAGTAGCCGTTAAAACACAAAAGGGCTCTCTCCTCTCTAAAATCGAATTGGTTTCATACATTTTGGGTGGGTTTTTCTGTACCGGTCCACGTAGTTCCTGTGAAAGCTGTTATTGCTCTGGCTGTTTGTGTGACGTGCACCAAATTGCACTATTTCAAGTATATAAATGCAAAATCTTCCCCGTGGGAGGGGGATGCCCCCTCCCAAACCCTCCCCCTCTGGCTCTGCTCCAGCCCTCGGTCGCTTCGCTCTCTCGGGACTCATTTTTGGCTGTAAGCTATGATGTTAGATCATACAAATCTGGCATATGGTTCATGTTTTTATGCACCAGATTGCACCATTTCAAGTATAGAAATGCAAAATCTTCCCCGTGGGAGGGGGATGCCCCCTCCCAAACCCTCCCCCTCTGGCTCTGCTCCAGCCCTCGGTCGCTTTGCTCCCTCGTGACTCATTTTTGGCTGTAAGCTATGATGTTGGATCATACAAATGTGGCATATGGTTTATGTTTTTTATGCACCAGATTGCACCATTTCAAGTATATAAATGCAAAATCTTCCCCGTGGGAGGGAGATGCCCCCTCCCAAACCCTCCCCCGCTCCAGCCCTCTGTCGCTTCGCTCCCTCGTGACTTATTTTTGGCTGTAAGCTATGATGTTGGATCATACAAATGTGGCATATGGTTTATGTTTTTATGCACCAGATTGCACCATTTCAAGTATAGAAATGCAAAATCTTCCCCGTGGGAGGGGGATGCCCCCTCCCAAACCCTCCCCCTCTGGCTCTGCCCCAGCCCTCGGTCGCTTCGCTCCCTCGGGATTCATCTTTGGCTGTACGCTATGTTGTTGGATCATATTTGTATGCACCAGATTGCACAATTTAATGTCAAAAAATGCAAAAGCTCCCTACCGTGGGAGGGGAGGGGGGGGGGGGGGGGGGGGAAGGACACATCGATCAGTCACTTCTCTCCCTCGGGCTTGGTCGCTTTATCCTCGCAATGTCTCACTCTCTGGCTCAAAGTTGGTACCCCTGTGAGTGCGGTTGGGCATGAGCCCCTAAACACATAAATCGTGAGCCCCCTTAGGGTTTTGCCCCCCCAATCCAAAACTGCTTCCGGCGCGCCTGTTTGATGACATTATATAATGACAATAAAAATAAGATAATAATAATGTTTCGATTTATATAGCGCCTAATTTAATGATATTATTACCCTGGTCATCGGGGGTCATCGGACACACGCACAATCAATCCACACGATATACAATTAAGTACAATTACATACACGTTCTACTCTTACAGGGTAAATTGGTAGAGCGCAGCAATATTGGATTAATTGTCTTGCTTAATTAAGGACAAACGAGAACGCGAACATTTTACCACACCAACTCTACAATTTGTTGTACGGTTCAAGTTATGTTATCATTGTATGAACACCACTGCGAAGTTTATAGCATTGATCAATTTAATTCATCAACTGTGTACGTATCAGTGACAAAAGTGCTGGAAGTGTTACAAACAGAATCCTTTTAGATTTCGCAAAGGACTAACAACACTTTTCCCTACAAGTTCATGAAATTCGCATAGACTTTGTACACATCCCACTCGGTGCCCGTGGTCAAGGGGTATTTATCCGATATCACTATAACTTATGATGTTTTTTCTTCTCGATTACCGATTACATGTGTAGTTTCAAAATGATCTGTAGTGGAACCAGCGTTTTTCCTCATATACAAACGATTTCCAAACCTACTTTATTATTTCCATTTTGGGATTGTTTGCAGATGATTCTAGCCGGTTTCGCACTTTTTAGAGAGGATTTACACATAGATTTAAATGTAATGAGGTCAAATATTGACGCATTTCATATAGGTGTAAAGAAAATATATTAGACCAAATTCATGCTTTTTATATAGAAATCGTTACCGACAAAATGTTTTTTTGGTATCAAGGATTCGTATTAAAGGTTAGTTGAGTTGAGTTTTGGTATAGAGGGCGCTACACACAATATTTGTGTGAAATAATAAAAAAACGGAGTGTCAAATTTGAAAGAGCATACAATTGTAATGACAGAATATTAACTTAATTTGATCAAAATTGGTTCAGAAATGCCTGAGATATCCATTAACATAACATTTAAAAAATGTTCGGGAACACAAAATATAACTTTGAACCGGCCGCTAACAAATTAAAAAAATTGCTTTTCCTTTTTAAAAAGGTACTATTAAAGATGTTTTTAAATAATTGTTGATTATCTCTCTATCTAATCACTATTTCAACAAATCATGACATGCACAACATTTTATTTGTAAAGACCTTTTAAAACCAATAGGTTTTTAAAGAGCGTCCTTTTGAGTTTTAACGTCTTTTAATGGGAACATGCTTTTTACTTAGTCGTTTGTAATGTGTTGTGTTATTCCTTTCGAGCATGGTGGAGTAAGTTATAACTGTCAGTTTGTAATGTAATGATGCAGGTTTTAGCTAATAAAACTCAGGTTAACCAAAGCTGAACTCTCTTTACCAAAACTCAACTATCCTTTTATAGTCGTGTAGACGGTCCTATACTTTGTGTATTAGACCTGGAAACGTTCTTTAGTCCAACGTTTTTTTATTGATTCATATTCTAGAAGGGTTAAGAAGAAATTTCAGCTTTGTTGCCACCTTGGCAACATTGGGCAACTTTTTTTATAAGCATTATAAAGTTAATTAGCTAATTTGCATATTTGTGAAATAAGGTCAGGGGTGATTTTATATCTAGGAATAGTATAATATTGATAAAAACAAGAATTCTAGGGTATTTTGGGGCAAGGATTCCATTTCCGGTGCTCGTTTGTAAGTGCCGTATGGGAAAACCCTGAAATCCAAGATGGCTGCCCCTAATTTGCATATTTATGAATATTATTGATTTTCAGTGGTTACAGCCCCTAATAAGCAATAATTACAGATTATTATTTGTCAGTTATGTTCTAAGTACATG
This sequence comes from Echinarachnius parma, assembly GCA_037951105.1. Classification (NCBI taxonomy): domain Eukaryota; kingdom Metazoa; phylum Echinodermata; class Echinoidea; order Clypeasteroida; family Echinarachniidae; genus Echinarachnius; species Echinarachnius parma. The sequence continues at coordinate 36,802 of JBAMJV010006178.1, forward strand.
TATTTAAGATATCAAAGATTAGTTGCCATCATGGCAACCTCTAGCAATGCATATTATTTGCATAATTAGGTATTTACCTAATTTGCATATTCTTCCAAATCGAGTATATTGGGAACCCGGAAACTAAAAATGACAAGTAATACCACTTTTCCAAGGTTTTGGGGGGCAACAGATCCATTTTTTATACTTATATACCTGTATCACCATGTCAACTATCTCAAATCCAAGATGGCTGCTCCCCAAATTACACATGTTATGATACACGACTATATTATTATGGTTATATAAGATTGATATTATAATGTTTGGAGTTTTAATTATTGGAATGAGCAACTAGAATACTTGAATCACAATGTAGTTGTTTGCTTACAGTAACAAAATCATAATTGTATAAAATAAATGCCATTAAAGTGGCAAATAGCATTATTTACTTTAAAATGACAAAGGCGGCCATCTTGGATTTATGTGGGTTGCCAAGGTGATACGTCAAATTAAGTATCATGAATGGTTTTGTTGCCCCCTAAAACCTTGGAAAAGTGGTATTACTTGTCATTTTAACTTTTCGGGTTCCCAATTTACTCGATTTGGGGGAATATGCAAATCAGGCAAAATACCTAATTATGCTAATTGTATGCATTTCTAGATGTTGCCGAGGTGGCAACCAAGCTAAATTATCTTTATCACACATTTAGAACATGATTGAGGAAAATAATAAGTAATTATGGCTTATTAGAGGCTGTAGCCACTGAAAATTAATAATATTCATAAATATGCAAATTAGGGGCAGCCATCTTGGATTTCAGGGTGTTGCCCATATGCCACTTACAAACGAGCACCGGAAATGGAATCCTTGCCCCAAAATACCCTAGAATACTTGTTTTTATCAATATTATACTATTCCTGGATAGAAAATGACCCCTGACCTTATTTCACAAATATGAAAATTAGCTAATTAACTTTATAATGCTTATAAAAAAAAGTTGCCCAATGTTGCCAAGGTGGCAACAAAGCTGAAATTTCTTCTTAATTCTAGAATATGAATCAATAAAAAAAACGTTGGACTAACAAACGTGTCCAGGTCCTAGAAAAATCTACACGACTATTAATGAAAACATCATTGATGAAGTGGATTGTACTTCATTTGTAGTAATATAGATACGAATATTACGAACAAAAGATTAACCACTGCTATACATTTCACGGGGAAAATTGATTAACAAAATGCAAGATAGCTAAATCAAGACAGATATAGGGAAACAGTCCATTTCATACATTGGGGCAGTAATTTTAGATGAACCTCCATGTGACTTAAAATGTACGATGTCACGATATGGATTTCGTAAATTGTACAATGATTAAAATATATTTTAATTATGTTCTACCAACAACGTATGAAAACCTTTTTGGAACATTTTGGATTGTTGTAATATTATCGATAATATAATGTACATTATATACTTGTATTGCTTATAGTTGTTCAAGGGCTAGTTTTGACTAACATACTATGCAATGTCTGTCATTTTTAATAAATGACGGGAAATTGTGAAATAAATTGTACATTATATGATTTTGTTGAATTGGTAAATTAATACAATTAAATGAAATGTTATTAACAAAATATTAGGGGTGCAAAGCCCCTTTGCACAGTCCCCTCTTTATTCACTTTGATACATCTATTAATTAGTGATTTATGATCGGTAAAGGTTGGTTTCGCAATCGATCCCAATGCGTCGTAAGTTGGGCCGACGTTGGGCCGACGTTGGCCCAACCCAGAATTATTATCGGGGTTCATGATCGATTATAAACGATCATATAGTGAACAGAAAAATTGCTATTTTTGCTATTATTTGTATTGAAAACAGTGTTATCATGTCCTTGTTTTTCTATATAATTTATAAAACTATAAATGACACCTGAATATAGTGTTATGAATATGATTCAAAGGCTAATTATTTTAGAATATACTCTCAATCTACTCTTGACAATTACTAACCACTAACAAATGTACATGGTATGTATAGGTATATATATACTAAGTCGATTGTATAGTATGTTGTTAAGACGATAGGATAGGATAGATTAGAATGATATGATTAGGTGTAGGATAAGGATGTAGGAATAGTGTTTGCATAAAGGTAGGGTAGAATTTGTAACACCATGCAGCCTGTCAATCTTTTTTTTATTTTAGTTTTCGTATTGTTGGCTCAAGGTTGGCTCAAGGTTGGCTCAAGGTTGGCTCAAGGTTGGCTCAAGGTTGGCTCAAGGTTGGCTCAAGGTTGGCTCAAGGTTGGCTCAAGGTTGGCTCAAGGTTGGCTCAAGGTTGGCTCAAGGTTGGCTCAAGGTTGGCTCAAGGTTGGCTCAAGGTTGGCTCAAGGTTGGCTCAAGGTTGGCTCAACGTTGGCTCAACGTTGGCTCAACGTTGGCTCAACGTTGGCTCAACGTTGGCTCAACGTTGGCTAAACGTTGGCCCGATGTCATAAGTAGCCAACTGAAAGGTTGGGCAAGGGTCGGGAAAACGTTGGCCCAACACTTGTACGACGTTGGCTTGTGTGGTTGGGCCAACGAGTTATAACTCCACCATGCTCGAAAGGTATACAAAATTACAAACGACTAAGTAAAAAGCCCGTTATCATCCAAAAAGTGCCATTAAAACACAAGAGGGCGCTTTCTTAAGAGGCATTGGTTTCAACAATTTTTCATACAAAATTATGCATGTGATGTTTTTATTTAAATAATGATTAAAAAGAGAGATCATCAACAACTATCTAAAAAAACGCTTTTGAACATTTTTGAAAAAGTGCAAGCATTTTTTTTGTTTTTTCAAAAAATCATCTAATTATTTAGGCCCCGAATAGTTATGAGATCAGATATATTTATTGATATTTCAGCCGTTTCTGGGTCGATTTTGACCAAATAAAGTTTATTCTGCCATTAAAATTGCATGTTCTCTCGAATTCGACACTCAGTTTTTCATTACCTCACAACAAAATTGTGATGTGCAGCTGCGCCCTCTCTACCCCTTTAATCCTAGTTATGAATATTCATGAGTAGCCCACATCGCTGCTTATAAATAATTCATTTGGACAAAAAGTGCATCGATGCACGCGACATTCGCATTGAAGACATCGATCAGGCAACATTCAATGGGCCATGACCTCGCTATTCATCGCCGAGTTAATTAGATCGAAAATTCATTTTCGTTTTTATTATTGACGTTTTGATTGATCAATATTGTGAGATAATTACGATGCGTTTGGTTATGAAGGAGACAATTCCAACTCTGATTTCTGTAAATTCATGTTCCCTGTCTTTCTGTTAACCCCCCCCCCCCCCCCCCCTCTCTCTCTCATAGACGTAGAAGGCGGGTGGGAGAGGGAGGGGGAGGGGGTGGGGGGGGTGGGGGGGTGTCGGCAATTGGGACTGGAGAGGTGGCTGCAGGCAAACCTGGAGTTTCAAAAACGGCCATATTCGGGGGAAAAACACCCAACATTCGGGCAATGTTTTCCATGGGTGCATAATTATCATGTTTTCTATGTGGTGAAAATTCTTAACTCTGGCCCAAAATGAGAGGTATAGGTAATTGTGTTTTGCTTGTGTCTCTAAACAAAAAAGTGTTTTGCTTAATAGAGACACGCTAGTCGGATAGGTGAATCGATGTGTCACGCGTACTTCGAATCGAAGACAACATCCTAGTTCAACAAGCCACGACCTTGTGCTATACAAGGCTATTCATCGCTGACTGTATCAGAACGAACATTCATTTGAAATTATCAGCTTTCTGATTAATCAATATTGTCAAATGATTACGACGTTCGTGTTTATTAAAGGGATAGTTGAGTTTTGGTATAGAGGGAGCTACACAAACTAATTTGTTTGTGAGGTAATGGAAATATACACAAATGACAGAATAACATTTAATTGATACAAATCGGTTTAAAAATGGCTGAATTATCCATTAAGCATTTGTAATAATTGTGGGGCCTCACAATTATTCGATAATTTTGAACCAGCCGTTAAAAAAAACAAAAAAAACAAACAAAAACAAATTAATAGCTGCTAATTATCTCTCTATCTAATCATTTTCAACAAAACATCAAATGCAAACTATTTTTTTTTAAATGGTTGAAACAAATGCTGTGAACCATTGATTGGCCCTTGAGGATGTCTTATATAGTGAGATAATTGTATTGCCTATATTTGAAATGAGGCCCCGGAAGGGGGCTTCATGCAACCTAGGAGTTTTTAAAACGGTCAAATGGGGGGGGGGGGGGGGGGGGGGGGTCGTCGATGGGGCTGGGGAGGGGGCTTCAGGCAACCTACACTGTTAAAACGCTCTTTTAACAAATTCCACAACTTGTTGAAAATTCTCAACAACCGCTGTTTAACATTATGAACCATCCAACCTTTGTTGAAAACATTCAACAACCTCAGTTGTTTTAAGTTTTCACAACTGTTGTTTAAATTTTTTCTACAACCTTTGTTTAGAATAAATTGTAAACAACCCTGTTGTGGAAATAGCAAATACAAAAATGTACTATAAAACGGTTAAGGAATGGAACCGGGGATCTTTGGGTTATAAGATTAACACGCTACCGACTGCGCTAACTCGTTTCGCTTGGTCTGCAGTGGGACAAAAGGGGTTTTCTCGCGATGATTTCGCGGTCGATACTATCACGTGATTTAACACGTTTCAACAACGATTGAACAATGGCCGATTTACACAACCCTTCTTTCTACAACTAAACATGCTACACCTAAAGTTGTATACAAAGATTCAACAACCATTCTTACACAACATTATTTTACACAGCGTTTTAACAGTGTAGGTTTTTTTTAAACGGTCATATTCGGCCAAAAAAAAAAACATTTGGGCAAGAACAAAAGTAATTTTAGGGGGAAATTTAAATCATAACAATTCCATCATATTCAGGCAGTTCAATCGTAATATAATGTTCTTGTTTTGGTTTGGCTCATAATATGTGGAAACTGATATTCGGGCAAATGACCATATACGGCCAAGATCTCCCTTTTGATAATCGCCAGGATATTTCAATGGAGGATGCGTAGTTTACAAAAACGCGACCGAGACCAAACTTGGCCGAGTCGTGTAAGCCGGTAAAAAGTGAACTCGCGATCGGTACAAAGTAAATAATTGGACCTTTCTGAATTGTTGGAGGTGCGCACGCACCCAACGCTCCCCCTCGCTCAGCTCCGGTACTGTATCCGTCCCCTCTCCTCGCTCGCCGTATGTTTATCTCTCTCCTTTTTTTGTGCTGTATCTCTGTAGTTATTTTCCCCTTTTCTATTTTACAAATCACTGACGTAAGTTTAACTGAATATCAATAGAAAGGAGAATATTGATTTTCTACCACATACTGATTGGAAATAAACGACCTTTTAAACTCTCTTTCATTAGAATACAATGTACAAATCAATAATTGGTTACATAATGTCAAAAAAGTCAAGGTGATCATTCTCAAAACGAACACAAAAAGTAACTACCCCCCCTAAACAATTGCCCATAATTTCAGAACCAAGAATCGTTTTAAGATTTCGTCTGGCCAAAATATCCCTATGGTAGTTAGGAAAACAATGTGTAAAAATAAGAGGTTATCGTTAATCCATGGTTGAGTGAGCACACATTAAAGAGAGAATTGTCATATTTCAAAATTTGCAAAATGATTATCGTCATAACTGTTTATTGATTAGTAAAACATAACAAAATGCACTGTTTTACAATTGCAATTAATGCATTTTAAAATATGTGCCATAACAAAATCAAAATGAATGGAATATCAAACATGAACCATAATCAATGCATTTAACCTCATGTGCTGTTTCACAACAATGTCGGCAATGGGACTGGAGAGGTGGCTGCAGGCAAACCTGGAGTTTCATAAACGGCCATATTCGAAAAGAAAACACCCAACATTCGGGCAATGTTTTCCAAGGGTGTATATTATTATGTTTTCTATGTGGTGAAAATTCTTAACTCTGGCCCAAAATGAGAGGTATAGGTATAGTAATTGTGTTTTGCTTGTGTCTCTAAGCAAAAACGTGTTTTGCTTAGAGACACGCTAGCCGGATAGGTGCATGCATCGATGTGTCACGCGCACTTCGAATCGAAGACAACATCCCAGTTCAACAAGCCACGACCTTGTGCTATACAAGGCTATTCATCGCTGACTGTATCAGAACGAACATTCATTTTAAATTATCAGCGTTCTGATTAATCAATATTGTGAGATAATTACGATGTTCGTGTTTATTAAAGGGATAGTCGAGTTTTGGAATAAAGGGAGCTACACAAACTCATTTGTTGGTGGGTAATGAACATCTGAGTGTCACATTTGAAAGAGCATACAATTGATACACAATGACAGAATAACATTCAATTGATACAAATCGGTTTAAAAATGGATGAAATATCCATTAACCATTTGTATTAATTGCGGGGCCCCACAATTATTCGATAACTTTGAACTAGCCGTAAACAAATTTAAGATGCTTCTTTAAAAAAAATTACAAAGTAGGTTTTTAAATAGCTGCTAATTAGTTCTCTATCTAATCACCATTTCAGCAAAACAGCACATGCACAATACTTTATTTAAAAAGGTTGAAACCAATGAGTTGTTATAAAGCGGCTTCTTGAGTTTGAACGGCTCTATTTGAATGATAACAGGCTTTTTACTGTAATAGTTTTTGAATTTTGTATTCCTTTCGAGCATGGGGGAGTTATAACGTTTAGTTTGTAATGTAATGGTGGAGGTTTTGGCTACTGAAATTAGTTTGACCAAAACTGTATTTTCTTTACCAAAACTCAACTGTCCCTTTTAGGAGACAACTGACAGCTCTGAATTAAATACATTACTGTTCCATCTCTTTCTTC
>JBAMJV010006179.1:0-40915 GCA_037951105.1 Echinarachnius parma
GTTTTGTACACAAATGTTCCCATTTTTACAGTTTTCTTCATAGTAAAATTGTTTCCATTCTCCCAACTCATGATATGTTATGTATAAAAGCATTCTACAAGACATATGTTGAACTCGAACTAAGGGTAAACATAAATTTTGAGAAAATTTTACAAAACTGAAATTTTGTGTACAAGATGTATGGGGAGTTGTCCACTGACAACTTTGCCAGAGTGCGTTGCCAATTTGAGTCACTCGAATAAATACATAGCTCTTTTCAAAGAGACATAGTTTTCTCATTTCTTGACCGATTGTGCTCAAATTTTCAGAGACTATTCATTATATTTAGTGTCTTATAGTGCATACAACAATTGGTCTGGATTTCATTGTCCTTTAAAATTTGAATAAAATCCGTCAAGGATCGCACACTAGAATGCACACGTTTATAAAAATATGATTTTTGACCCTATAAAAGACGGAACACTGGAGACAGCAGTCTCCCCCCCCCCCCCCCCCCCCGAGATCTCAGCCGTCGAACGCGCGGCCGCCGCAACAATTGGCACGCAGATAGCTTGCAACATAATCTACAAGATTGCATTGTTATTTTTTGAAAAATAATACATTTACCCAGGGGGCAAACCACCATTTTTTTAGGATTTCAGCTTTTGCCTGTTGTAAAAGGTTGCCATCAGAAATGGCTTCTAGGACCTTCTAGGATCACAACCTAGGTGGACAACCTCGCGAACTAGCTGCTGGAAGTCCACAGAATGAGTTTCAAGAAAACCACACCTATACCCAGCTAGCCACCTGACGTTGGGCCGATGTCGGAATTTGGTTGCCGGATGTCGGCATATCGCCGTTGGCTCGAGGTTAAAATGTCCGCCAGCCCAACATCGTCACGACGTCATTTTTGTGATATATTGGCATAACGTCATTTTCCGACAATGGCCCAACATCATCTCATGACATGATGTTGGGCCATTGTCGGAAAATGACCTTATGCCAATATATCACAAAAATGACAATATGCTCAAATGTGGTATCAAACGATGCGCAGGACTCTAGGGAAGACCTAAATGAAAAGACGTGCTGGAATCAGCAGGCATTGTGGTGTAATTATGCAAGATGTGTGACTGGGTATGCATGACCCCTAAGGCGGCTGAAACACACTTTTTAGCTGCATAAGGGGTGAATATCTTTAAAACCCATCATGTGGACTTCCAGCAGCTAGTTTGCGAGGTTGTCCACCTAGGTTGTGATCCTAGGAGGTCCTAGAAGCCATTTCTAGTGATCAACCTTTTACAACAGGCAAAAGCTGAAAAAACCTTTTGCCCCCTGAGTACTTTACCAAAACTCAAATATCCCTTTAACAATAAAATCATGGGACAGGTTTCGGTTTAAAATTTCCCTTTCGTTCAAAAGATATTTACGATTGAAGTGTTCAGATGTTAAATTATCCACTGGACCACGAAAACCGTGTACAAAGTGAGTGCAATGAGTTGGGTGAATATCAAATTTTTGCTCATTACTCGGCCATATAACATCCATTTAACTTGAAATTTTCACACAACACCCAGTGGACATATCATATAACAATAATTGTATCAATCACTAATCACTTTTTGCACATGTCAACAAAGCTACTAGATCCCTTTAACATGTATCATGTACAATAACTATACAGTCGACTCCTCTGTGAATTATATGCGTCTCACTTTCAATCACGAATCACGTGTATAGCTAATTGGTTATGTATGCCAATTGCTTTGTATGGAAAGGGTCAATTGGGAATTGGCATAAACATGATAAACTCCCTCGTGTAGCTGCTAAAGATTATGGCATCTAATAATGAATTCGTTCTGTAACTCCAGATCAAAAGGGCATATGCCTTTCCTTCTAACCAACACGAATATTCAATTCACAACTAACAAGAAGTTAAACACGATTTGCATTTTAACAAAATAATTTAATTGATTTTTCCATCAGGGCGTAGATTCAAATGTGATATTGTGTTCTTTTCTAACCATAATTTTAATTTGCTTTGTGTCTCGTTTTCAACAAAGCAAGTTGGGCATGGATGCAATTCTTGAATAATTTACACGCCACTTAATTGGTATAATCTGCATTATTATCTCGGTAATGAAATGCTAAAACATGTCGTCAATCATATTCCTAAAGTCGAAAGTAATTTCGTTAATGGAAAAAAAAAAAAAAATTTAATTTGCTTTGTGTCTCGTTTTCAACAAAGCAAGTTGGGCATGGATGCAATTCTTGAATAATTTACACGCCACTTAATTGGTATAATCTGCATTATTATCTCGGTAATGAAATGCTAAAACATGTCGTCAATCATATTCCTAAAGTCGAAAGTAATTTCGTTAATGGGAAAAAAAAAATTTAATTTGCTTTGTGTCTCGTTTTCAACAAAGCAAGTTGGGCATGGATGCAATTCTTGAATAATTTACACGCCACTTAATTGGTATAATCTGCATTATTATCTCGGTAATGAAATGCTAAAACATGTCGTCAATCATATTCCTAAAGTCGAAAGTAATTTCGTTAATGGAAAACTGTTGCAGCTCAATCGAAAACTAGGTGTATTTGCATTTCATTTTCGAAAGAGATGAAATTACACGTTCGAATCGTTTCTCTAAAACGTTAAAAACACGTTACACGTACAAGGTCTCCAAATAGGTCCCCAGTAATTTATTTTTACTGATTGAATTGATTGTGGTGGTTGAAATTAATAAATTGTTTTAGAGTGATATATTGGTGAATTGTATGGTTGAAATGATTGATTGAAATGATTCTACCTGTAGAGAAAATTAATAATTTGTTCTAGAGAGATACATCGGTGACTTTTATGGTTGATATGATTCTACCTGTAGAGAAAATGAATAAATTACCCAGGGGACAAACCACAATTTTGTTAGTATTTCAGCTTTTGCCTGTTGTAAAAGGTTGGCCAACAGAAATGACTTCTAGACCTTCTAGGATCACAACCTAGGTGGACAACCTCGCGAACTAGCTACTGGAGGTCCGGATGAGTTTCAAGAAAACCACACCTAATGCACTAAATAGTGTGTTTTAGCCGTAGGGGTCATGAATACCCAGTCACACATCTTGCACAATTACACCACAAGCTTGTTTTTTTCATGGAGGTCTTTCCTAGAGTCTTGCGCATCGTTTGATACCAAATGTCACACTTCATTACAACGTGATGCGTCACACATGGACGTGAAATTTCGAATACAGCGCTTATGTATGAAATGCAAATAACTCCCTAAGAGTTAATAATAGGCTATATTTTGATCTTTAAAAACTTAATTCGATTTGAAAAACATATTAAGAGCATTATACAAGGACACCAACTATGTAAATTGATAAATCAATACAAAACAAAAGCAATACAAACAAACAAATACATAAGAATATGAGTTGTCAATGTATTAATTTGTTTAGATTGCGATAAAATGATACAAAATCCATCCGAAACATCATAACTTGTCATCATTTGAATCAGATGCGGAGGAGGTGTGTGTGTGTGTGTGTATTTTTTTTTGGGGGGGGGGGGGGGGGTGGTTGGAGGGGGTCACAAGACCATCAGTGGACTCCAAACAAAAATATAATCGAGGACTACTCACCCAGTATGGACGAAGTGTAACTGAAGGCTTACATGACAAGTACATAATATGAAGCTTGGAAGGGGGGTACTGTTATTAAGGATTGGCCCCATAAAGTGGATTATAGGACCTTCTAGGAACACAATCTGTGTGCAAAACCTTGCTGGAAGTCCACGTCAAGCGTATACTGAAAAAACCCGTCTACACCAAACCACTCATCTCCGCCGAGTTGAATGCTGCACCTTCATTCATCAGTTTATCCAGCACACATCATATATGTCGTGTCATTGGGGATAAAGAGCTGTAGTCGAGGTCATGGCAGTACTGAAAACCAAACCGTATACAGCAACAGCACATTCCTTCAATTCCAAAGCATGGAACCGCCTTCTTCATGTATAGGAACAGTTATTCTGGCACCCTTTAACATATCAACATGATATTGCCTTGCCCAGGTTTTCTGTGTAGTTGACACTAGAACTGCTTTTCTATGATTGAGGGACTATCCAAATTATGTACATGATGGAAAGTTTGGCTTGGGAATGTGCGCATTTTTATATAACACATAAGCACAATTGCATGTCCCTATGCGCTTTTATTATTACCCTTGGTCATCAGGTACAGGTCAAACCCGCACAATTATCTTGCGCACCATCTCAACTCCCCGGGGAGCATACTAGCCAATGGCAACCATATGATAGCGCCCATGCTAATTAACACCCAACCAAGTACCCATTTATATTCCTGGGTAGAGAGCAGCAATGTGGATTAAATGTCTTGCTCTCGAGGTCGGAAAGCGCGCGCTCTACCAATCTTGCCACACTACGTATGTGGCGCTTTATACACTGGTTCTAATAAAATTAAAAAAATAGAGAAGTATTAACCGATAAACAAGAACTTCTACTACTATTACTACTACTACTACTACTTCCATTATAATTGATAACATTAATTACAATTGAATGAAAAAGAGCAACGAAAATGGGATTCCAACGGGATAATAATAATTAAAACAATAACAATTATGTGCACCAAACACTAAAACACGGGACCGCTTAATGTGTACAACCCGACTTGAGGGGATCGAATCCTTGTGCGGCCGACACACTCGGTCCAAATTAGTATAATTATGTAACTATGTATTTTCTGCGTAAATATAAATACTTATCGCTTTATTCTCTGTCAAGTGAAAGTCCTACTACTTCCATTATAATCGATAACAAATATGAAAATTGAATGAAAAAGAGCAAAGAAAATGAGATTCCAACATGATAATTATGATTAAAACAATAACAATGATATACAAATAGTATTTGAAAATCCAATCATAATAAATAATTATGATAATGAATAGTATCATTTTTTTTAAATTTGGGTTTAAAATGTACCTGCTGACCATGTATATCAATACAAATTGCATCACAGAAGAATATAGCTGCGCTATACATATGTTCATCATTATTATTATACATTATAATACCATCATGTTTTTATTCTTCTATTTTTCATTACTTATAGGACAAAAAGTGTGTGTGTGCCTCCATGCACCGAACGTGAATACACGGGACCGCTTAATGTGTATCACCCGACTTGTAGGGACCGAAATCATAATACGGCCCACACACTCAGTCCTATAAGTATTTTATGTAATAATGTATTATACGTAAATATAAATACTTATCGCTTCATTCCCTGCCAAATGATGCAGTATTGACCATCAAATATAATATCCAGATACTGGATGACTGGCACGTAATATTGCATACTGGACGAAATATCAATTATAATTCTCCGGTCTTCACAAGTCAGTGTGTCATCATAATCATCATCATCATCATCATCATCAATATCATCATCATCGGTATATGTTATCTGTTACGTATTTTGTATAATCAATATAAAACATTTTACTTGCTCATTTTCAATCATTAAAATATTTCTAGTCAGTTTCCTCTATGTTTGAATTGAATTAATAAAAAAATCACTTCGCGTGATCATGCGCCTTTCTCTATAAAAGTTAATTTAATTATCCTTGGAATTGGCCCAGTTTATAGCTTCTAACTAATCAAGCTTTGAAAAGGGTTTCATGGGAACGCCCGCCATTCAAAAGCCTTCATGGCTTGATGGTTTGAGCACCGGTCTAGCAATCCGGAGTTCTCGGGTTCGATTCCCGGCCAAGCCTATTTTTCTTTGCTCATTTTCAATCATTTTAGTATTTCTAGTCAGTTTCCTCTATGGTTGAATTCAAAACATTTAATTTCAAATTGTTGACTTTCCAATGTTGGACTGTGTCGTTCATATTTTTTGCTGTAATGTGGGATAGGTGAAGTTGAATAGCCATTTGTAATAAATGTGGGGCCCTACACTTATTCAATCATTTTTAACCAGCCGTAAAAAAAATAAATTTAAAAATGCTTCCTCTTTTCAAAAAGTAAAAAAATAATTTGAATAGTGGTTGATTATCTCTATCTAATCACTATTTCAACAAAACATCACATGCACAATATCTTATTCAAAATGGTTGAAACCGATGAGTGTTTAGAGAGCGGCCTCTTGAGTTTTAACGGCTCTTTTTGAATGATAACAGGATCTTTAATAAGTCATTTGTAATTTTGTATTCCTTCCGAGTTATAACTATTAGTTTGTAATGTAATGATGCAGGTTTTGGTTACTAAAATTCAGTTTGACCAAAACTATAGGATACTCTCCTTACCAGAACTCAACTATCCCTTTAAAAAAATCAATACAAATACCAAATGTAAATACCATAGCCCATGTTTCGTCTGTTTATGCTGGTGTTATTGAAATTACATAATGATAATATTCGGTAAATACAAATATAATACCTTTTACTGTATTGTCATTTGTGATTATTTGGTGGATGTGTCTGAAGTAAAAACAATTAAATAATTAATACAAAGATGTGTGAAGAATAATTACATATAACTCTGCATGACTACGGACCCAACGAACCACCCCTTGTATGGGCCTGCCACCATCATCATCATCATCATTATCATCATCATCATCATCATCATCATCATCGTCGTCACCGTCATCATCATCATCATCATCATCATCATCATTATAATCATCATCATCTTCATCAAAATTATCATTTTAAAGAGGGCAGCGGTCTTTCATATTATCCGTATTTCATAAAATACGATCGCTGCAAGCCAATATAGATTGTTACTTGTGATGTGAAATGAAGAAACGGGTTCATCGAAACGGATCTTCAAACCCATACCATCTGTGAAGTTTGCTATGGTAATAACTATATGATTGATAATAATGATTATGATAAGTCAACACCAGTAATATTTGGATGGATAGACACCTAACCAATACGTCAAACAGTTGGCGGGAATTGTTCAGATGATGATAACAAGTTCAAATTGTGATGTATACTACTCGATCTTAGTTCATATCCAAAACTGACTTTTAGTTACAAAAACCTGCACTATAACATTACAATCTCAAAAATGTACAAAAAGGTTTTTAAATAGTTGTTGAATATCTCTCTATCTAATCACTATTTCAACAAAACATCACATGCACAACATTTTATTTGTAATGGTTGAAACTGATGTTTAGAGAGCGCCCTTTTGTGTTTTAATGGCTCTTTTTGAATGATAACTGCTTTTTACTTAATCATAGTTCATTAATCAACATTTTCTGAAGCTTCTGTAAATAAGGTCCACCCTAGTCATCACCCCTCGATCCCATCTTGCCGGGCTATATTATGTGCAAGTTTACTTGGCGTACCTATTGTTTCACATGACTTTGCAGATGTTGTTCAAGGTCTGATTTTGTTGGAGAAATGTTCTGCAGTGTTCTAGCCTTTTAAAAATAATCTTAAATTATTAGAAATAAGTTATGTAAAACAATATAGGTACGCGCCTATAAAGTAAACTTAGTAAAAGCATGTTAACTGCTGAATATGAATATGCACGTATAGCCCGGCAAGATGTGATCGAGGGATGACTAGGGTGGACCTTATTTACAGAAGCTTCAGATAATTTTAATGAACTAATACCCTGTGGATATTATGAAAAAAAAGTGATGATAAGTGCAACATAGTTACCTAACTAGAGCATGAATATTGTAAGTAGAAATGCGAAATACTTACGCAAAAAACACCTCACCATTTCACTACTCCAGCCCCCAAATTGTCCACCCATTATTGTTGTAAAATTACAATATGTTGAACAATTTTGGAACTACCAAGGCCTACCTGGAGCAAAGTATGGACAGTTAATTCTATACCCCTTTTCCCCCACTCCTGCAAGGTAAACAAAACAAGAAAAAATTACAAATATTCAAGTCAACTTTTGGCGAATGGAGAAAAGTATGGGGGAGGTAGATTCCCTCCCCCCTCCCCCCCCCCCCCCCCCCCCCCCCCCCTCCCCCGATACAGAATCAAAGCCAACATATTTACAAAATCACATCACTTAAATAGTCAAACACACACAAACATGAGCACAACTTTAAACTAAAGGGAACATCTGAGGGGGGGGGGGGGGGGGGGGGGTAGTATTCCCCCTATTCTCCACCCCCCCTACTTTACCCTGCCATGACATGTACAGTCATCATGCGCTAATCTATAAAAAAATGAGTGCACTTATAACAAAAAGAGAGAACATTTAGGGCGAAGGGGGGGGGGGGAGGGGAGTTACCCTTTTCTCCATTACACCCACTTCCCCCCTCCAATTACCCAACCCCTGCAATGAAATGTTCAACATCATATTACACTTTTATGTTAATATATGCAAACAGAAACGCAAGTGAAACTTTCGCCAGATGAAAAAAGGTGAGGAGGGGGTCCCACCCTACCCCCTCCCATTTACCCCCCTAAAATAAACATATATTATTATAATGGTGGACATTATGATTCTCTCGGGTCACTTTTATCCCATAATCATGTCAATAAAAGCGCTAAGTCATGATATGTACCAATGAAATGATGTAAAAATTCATTTTGAACCCCCTTTTTTCAAGACCCTCTCCCGCCCCTCAAGGTCATAATTAAGAAACTTCCACGGGAAAAATTAAACGTTATGATGATAAGAATTTACTGTGACAATTTCATGCTTTTTCCATTTTGTGCACAATTGTTATGATTTCAGGCCCTTTGCTGCCTAACTATTAGTATTACCGCTCCCTCGACTATTTATGATAAGACCCAGACAGTGTAAAATGGCAAGGAACAATACTAAAGCGAAGCTTTAAGTCTTTTCCTGTGTTGAAAAGGCAATATAATCATATCATAATTTCAGTACGTATCACTTTAATTCGTCGAAGTGACGAATTCAAAATCTAGTTCTTATTATTTTCGTTGTTTTGCGCCATTTCAAAAACACAAACTTCAGTTGTGTACTAAGAGAAGAAAAAAAGTGAAAAACGAGCACTGCATGTTAGGTTTCATAATGTCAGCGTTTTAAGGTATAGTTGAGTTTTGGTAAAGAGAATACAGTTTTGGTCAAACTGAATTTTAGTAACCAAAACCTGCACAATTATATTACAAACTAAGTTTTAACCCAACCATGCCCGAAATGAATGAAAAATTACAAATGACAAAGTAAAAAGTCTGTTATTATTTTAAAAGAGCTATCATTATTAGAGCTCACTAAAAACTCTTTGGTTTCAACCATTTAAAAAAAAAAATTGTGGATGTGATGTTTTGCTGACATAGTGATAAGATTAGAGAGATAATCAACAACTATTTAAAAAACCTCTTTTGAAATTTTGTGAAAAGAGGAAGTATTTAAAAAAGAAAATGTAACGGCTGGTTCAAAATTATTGAATAATTGTGGGGCCCCACAAATATTACACATGGTTACGTTTATGGATATTTCAGCCATTTCTGAACCGATTTTGATCAAAATAATAAAGTTTATTCTGTCATTAAAACTGTAAGTTCTTTCAAATTTGACACTCAGTTTGTCATTATCTCACAACAAAATTATCTTGTGCAGCGCCCTCTATACCAAAACTCAATTACCTCTTTAAATAACTGTGTTGCGTTCATAAATCTCCTTTTATTCCAATATAATAATGTTGGCGGCCTGCCATGTACTTGCATATTACATTTCTGTCTGATAAGATTCAACGCCGCGCCTCTCGAACTGCACTTCGGCAGCATATACAAGAAGGTTCGAGCATAGACTAACGTTATTATATTGGTATCAATTGTAAATGAGAAAAGGCGTTGATGATTTAGTTATTTTGTTAAAGCATTGTTCGGGCTTATTATTTGTGACGTGGTTGGAGGTGTTGTCAAGGTGAATGATAGGCACATTGGCACGGTAAAGTTCGTCCACCTTCGGGCGCGAAGCCGGCATTGTTCAGCTCTTGATACCTTCCCGCGCTTTTGGGATGAACTTCCGTTGGACCACTTGTCCGCGTGGCGAACCATATTACGACAATACCTTCAACATGTTTAACACTTGTGTTAAAGCAATATAACAATATTGGAAAATTGAGAAATGCCACACACACTCAAATATTACAAAAACTCTGTTATCACCAACACTCTGAATGATTATCCAAACATATTCATTAATTTTTATGATTACAATTCAAGAATTTAAGAGCTCAATTTCAAAACGTTTTAAATACACTTTTCATAATTGTTCGATTTTTTGCCCAAATCTATGCTCCATCACCATTCACACAATCTGGCAGTTACAGTTTAATACATTCTAAATTAGAAACATTAACATTTAAGGACATACAAATGACTTTGTTTCCAAAACGTGTTGAATCCATTTGTGTTTATTTCCAAAACGTGCTATGTCCATCACAGCCACTCCTTCCCCGACTGACCAATCAGCGAACAGCACTGTGACCTATTTTTTGACCCCGTGTCGTCGGTATATATTGTACCTATGCTTGTAAAAGTATTGTAAAACCGACATTTGTAAAGGTATTTCGAGGAAAAAAGTGTCGAAAACGAAGAATATACAATTACATGTAGTCAGTCTTAGCGAGGTTTGGATATTTTGTTTAGTATTCGCTTACGCCGTTGTTCGATCTGTGCGCGGGTATCATAAGGCGGGTCTGTGCGCGGATCACGTAGGGGTCACGCGCAGCAACGTGGTACTCCGTGGAATCCGTTTTCGAAATTGCGCACCGGGTGAATACTCATATAATACACACTAAAACGTTGTTAGTCGTTTGATTATTTTGAGGTCTATAACTCCACGAAAAAGAGATTTCAAGCTCTAATTTGTTCAGGCATGCTGTTAAATAACATTTTCTTTCATATAAGACAATAACCTCGCAACTTTGGAAATTTGGTTTGCCAAAGGGGGACAGTGCCATTAAAGCTTGGGCAATTGCTTTTAAAATGACATATCATATATGAAGAGCTCGCTTTCAAAAGGCGCTAAATCCACTTTCCATACAAATTCAGTTAACGATATATCTACATGTATAATCTACGTAGCTATCTAGGAATCCACATTTTTCAATTTTCATATTCCAATAGGCACGTGTACAAAGTGGGACAAAGAAAGCTGTTTTCCTCGGAAGTTGAAAAAGTGGATTTAGCGCCTTTTGGAAGAAAGCTCTTCATATTTAAATCGCTTTACGCTTTCATCGAACGCAACCTTATTATCCAAAGTCATCCAAAACTACCCGTGCCCAGGTATGCCATGTTCTTGTTCAATCATGAATGGATGCGTCTGTTTACCGTTTTTTTGTTCACAAACTAATAACACTGCAAACGTGGACACGGGTGGTTTTTGCATGACTTTGGAAAATTAAGTCACGTTCGGTGAAGCTTAAAGTGATCAGAGTGTATGATATACATGTATTAAAGGAAATTTCCCAATCTTTACCATGATACGAATATCGACAGTATATATAATTAGAATGGTCAATTTAAAAGCAATATTAAAGTCAGGATTCCTTTTGTTTTACTCACACTGTATAACAGTATTGGGAAATTGGGAAATGCCCCACACACTCAAATAGTGCAAATACTCTAGTATCACCAACCATGTGAATGATTATCGTAACGTATTCATTCATTTTTTAAATAATGATTTTAGAATATTTCAACACTCTTCATAAACATACAAATTACACAAAAAATAGTAAAGATGGACCCCTGGGACACACCACATATTAATATCTAGTTGTCAGACTTTTTTTATTGTGCCTTTGTACAAGTTGAGTTATATTATCAAACTAGCTTGTATCAATTGTGAAATTGTTTCACGTATACCATAATAATATAAATTCTTTAATAAAATTTAATTGTTTAGAGTATAAAACGCTTTAAAAACAAGCAAAATAAAATATTATTATTTACAAACGTTTGTAAGACATAGATAATGGTCGATAGTTAGAAATATTTTCTTTAAACAAGAGGTGGAAACATTAAACTCGCTTCCGGCATTATTAATCATTAATAATCTGTTTGGTTTATTACATGTCAACCGAAACGTAATATAATCACTTGTATGCATTCAGAACAAAATGTAAGTGTTGTTTGTCTGATGATCTTTTGTTATCATGAACAATGGAGGAAGGTGCCACCTGGTCCGATAATTGAATCACTGAACTAGTACGGCTTAATTCGCCATACTGGCGCCTGTGGTATAATACTCTTTTGAAAATTGTTTTATTGGTGTACATAAAGACAGCACTAGTTATACCCCCGCAATGTTTTGGATGGATAGGCACTTTATCAATACGTCGAACAGTTGGCGAGAATGATCGTTCACGTGATGTACAAAGTTCAAATTGGCATGAATCTACTCGATATTAGTTCATATCCAAAATAAAAGGGATAGTACAGTGTTGGTTAAACTGAATGTTAGTATTAAAAAAACCTGCACCATAACATTACCATCTTATAGTTATAACTGCACTATGCTCGAAAGATTAACAAACTATCAATATCCCCGGGGGGGGGGGGGGGGGTGGGGGAGGTCTGTCCTCATTGAAAGGGGGGTATCATGCGTGACCAAGAAAACGAGTAATTAGGGTGGTTTTTCACGATCAGGCGAGATACTCGAGTATCTCGTTTAGGGTCTCAAAATCACCCAAAATCAGGAAATAGGGTATTTATTTTAGGCTGATGAATTACTCGTTTAGGGTCTCAAAAACTAAGCTTACTTGCTTAGGGTATCAAAAATACTTGCTTAGGGGTTTACACAAAATTGATTACTTGCTTAGGGTATCAACAATACTTGCTTAGGGGTTTATACAAAATTGATTACTTGCTTAGGGTATCAAATTACCGATAATCATAATTGCGTAGGGTGTATTTTTTGCACAACGCAAATACTCGTTTAGGGTGCTTTTGGCAAGTCCTTGGTCACGCATGATACCCCCCTTTCTATGAGGACAGACCCCCCCCCCCCCCGGGTCAATATCCTAATACGCGTGGTTTGCGGTTGCACTAGGGCAATTCCACGCCAAAGTGGACATTTGACCAACAATTTTACAAGCATTTTTATGATACAAATTTGGTATCAAATCAAAGCTTAAATTCTATATTTTTGGAATTCAATGAGAAAATTTCAGTTTTACATAATTTTAGTTGTTTTTTATAATAACTTTATAACCATAATTGAACCCCACGAATTTGACATTTTTGTGAAAAAGTGTTTTGATCCTGTGTTTGTTTTATATTTCCCCAGTTAAGCCTAAAAACCATTATTCTGACTCCTGAGATATGACCATTTCGTAAAATAGTAAATTTGTATGATTTATTTGATTTGTTATGCTTCAATGACTTCTTATTTTCAGCCTATGAAAATGTCCTTCCGTTACCGAAAAATCAATATTTTTAATTTTGTGGCTCACATAGTTGTTAGAGAGCAGACTAATCTTCAGTGCAAAGCAAGTTCAAGTAGGCCTTCCCATTGCTAACAATTGTATTACTCAGTGTTTCTTCGTTAATTAATAAATAACACAAGAAAATGTCCTTCCGTTACCATACACATGGTAACAGATAGACAAGGTACCTCATATTACATATTATGACAAAATTTATGTTAAAAAATTGGTCTCTCATAATATGAAAACCCAAATAATGAGACAATACCTGCAATGGCCAGCTATCAGTGGCGTAGCGTGGTCAGACTAGTAATTTTCTGTGTTTCAACCAATCAGATTTGTGCATTTAGAACATTTGATCTGGCTCACAATTGATTTTGTCTCTTTCTGCAACAGGGCCCTTGTACCATGATGCCATTTGTCTGGATTTCTATTGTATGGGGATTAGTAGGTCTATTTAACTGTGGTGAGCCAGGGTGTGAATAGGCTCTGATCATGACTTTGAATAGGTCTTTTTTTATACAATACACCCCTATAGAATTCTTGGACATGGGTGTAGGTCTAAAATAATTAAATTTTACATGAAATTTGCAAACTAAAAACAAGGCTGTAGAAAAAACAAGAAATAACAAATCTCCAATTCTTTCATATGTTGTAGAAATTATATCAAGCCAAAATTTAAGCCAACAAAATTCTCAAAATTAATTGATCCACGAAGTAAAACGGAAGGTCAAAATCTAAGGTCAAAGGTTATCGTATCCAAACTCGCTCATGCATGAACACAAATGGCATAAATGGATTGCACATAACATCCCCAGTCCAATGACACCATTACAAAATAAATTGACCCAACGGTTAATGGACAATGGCCATTTAAAAAATGGTGCCCACGCCCATTTCTTACAAAACTCCCCCATAAGAATCGACCATAGCGCCAAAACCATTGAGCGGATTGGGCTAAAACTTAAATATTTGCGCTTTTAAAGGTTGAAATATCATACATACCAAATATTAGCAAATTTGAAGGGGGCTGCGATGAAAATTTTCACTTTTTTAAAAGGTGATTTGACATGGAATGACTCTACTGTGTCATATCATACATTATAGTCCATTATGTCCTTCCGTTACCGAACATTGGTCCGCTTTGTGTGAAATAACTCAAATTTTAATCAAAGAACAAGTAAATTCTTCTTATCACTTCAGAGAATGAAATGTGTACCCTTAAAATATTTTGTATTATTTAATATTACAGAGTTTTAGTTAAAACTGATTTGATAGCAAAACCTTGTCCATTTTGGTGTCCTTCCGTTACCGACCTCATTTGTATGCATAGTCAATAATGTGCGGAGATAAAAATATAAAAAAATTATGGGACCTTAAAACTGTATGTTTTGGAAGTATTGTTATCAAAATAGACTGTTCTAACAACACAAGTATTTAAAAATGTCTTTCTTAAAGTTGACAATTTGTGTTTGAGTGTCCTTCCGTTACCATGGATTGACCATGAATAAGAGCTATTGGAGCATGAACTATAGTAAGAAAATAATAGAAATGTAAATGCTTGTGATGTCCATATGTTATCTATGATACAACTCATTTTAGACCACAAAAGAGATGTTTCCTTCTCATTAATGGTCTTTAAATTTAAAAATTAATTTTATTGTACAATTCCTATAGACTTTTCAGAGGTCCTTCCGTTACCGTCCTTCCGTTACCGAACACTGAAGTAATTAATTTCTCATAATTAATATTCCAATGTAGATATTTTTCTTAAAAGGTGGTGTTATACTCTGTGAACATAAGGAAATGGACTAGTAGCCAACTTAACATGATACACCTCGTAACTTCACAGAGATTGGGTCATAACTAAACAAATTGAAAATCCATGTCCATTTTGGCGTCCTTCCGTTACCGGCCTCATTAGTGTCCATATCTAATTTACATAATGCGGTCAAAATTTTAGAAATAGTGGAAATCAAAGGTGTCCCAACAAGGATCAAAGACATGCCATTTAGAATAAAAAATCAAAAGCAGGATCCTGGAATTATTTGATTTAAGTTCCAAAATTGTGTCTGAATGTCCTTCCGTTACCGTGGAATTGCCCACTATGTCAGAGAGAGAGGGGGGGGGGGGGGGGGGGGGGGATTGGTGAGTCCTGAAAAGGACTGCGGTAGTCCTAGAAAAGACTATCAATATCCTGCTATCATTCAACAAGTCAGAGTTTTTAAAACACAAGAGGATGCATTCTGAAACGCATTGGGTAAACAAATTCGTATTAAGAAATTGTGCATGCGATGTTCTGTTGATATAATGATTACATTGAGAGATCATCAAAAACTATTTTTTAACCACTTTTGCATAATTAAAACAAGAAGTATTAGCATTTAAATTCGTTGTTCTTAAATCATCGAAAAAGAATGGATCTAAATTCTATTCTGATTGGATATATCTATTGATATTTTTGCTGTTTCTCAAACCAGCAAATTCGCCACATGTACGATTTTGCGTATATGGCCTTAAAAGGTCCAAAATTGACCTCAGGGACGAAATGGACAATTTAGTATCATATTGTTTATCAACTTTTCTAGTTTCTAATGAGATATGCAAAATTATGAAATATTATTATCGGAAAAATGGCTATACATTAGTATAAAATCAAGACTGACATATACTTTGATTTGAGCGTTGAAAACCTCAATTATCTCCATTGTTTTAGCAGAATTAGATAAATAATTTAAAAGTAATAATTTCGTCAATTTTTGTCCGATCTGCATAAAAATTGTCTCAAAATAAAGAAAAAATTCAGACAACAACATCATATCAAAAGCTTAATCTTGTAATTGCTGGCTTTGCCAGAGCCGGTCACATAGTTCCTGAAGAGCCTTCTATACCAAAATTGAATTACCCATTTAATTCCGAAAACAAAACAAAAACTGTTTAGTAGAGGTACGGCTTGCACACAACATACTCTGGTATTTCACCAGGCCTACTAGTTGTATCCTGCCGGGCTGACAAATTACGCAAGGTTAGGTCGGATTTCGTTAATTTTTTCATATGATTGTATTATTCAGGCATTCCAAATATTATCATGAGTCAAAGCGGCTTGATTCTTTGATTGAGTATACGTATCTTCGGGTTACGTTAAACAATACATTAACTTGGCACACACACAAGCACCGCATGTTAGGTTTCATAATGTCAGCGTTTTTAAGGTATAGTTGAGTTTTGGTAAAGAGAATACAGTTTTGGTCAAACTGAATTTTAGTAACCAAAACCTGCACAATTATATTACACACTAAGTTTTAACCCAACCATGCTCGAAATTAATGAAAAATTACAAATGACAAAGTAAAAAGTCTGTTATTATTTTAAAAGAGCTATCATTATTAGAGCTCACTAAAAACTCTTTGGTTTCAACCATTTAAAAAAAAAAATTGTGGATGTGATGTTTTGCTGACATAGTGATAAGATAAGAGAGATAATCAACAACTATTTAAAAACCTCTTATGAAATTTTGTGAAAAGAGGAAGTATTTAAAAAAGAAAATGTAACGGCTGGTTCAAAATTATTGAATAATTGCGGGGCCCCACAAATATTACACATGGTTACGTTTATGGATATTTCAGCCATTTCTGAACTGATTTTGATCAAATAAAGTTTATTATGTCATTAAAACTGTAAGTTCTTTCAAATCTGACACTCAGTTTGTCATTATCTCACAACAAAATTATCTTGTGCAGCGCCCTCTATACCAAAACTCAATTATCCCTTTAAATAACTGTGTTGTGTTCATAAATCTCCTTTTATTCCAATATAATAATGTTGGCGGCCTGCCAGGAACTTGCATATTACATTTCTGTCTGATAAGATTCAACGCCGCGTTTCTCGAACTGCACTTCGGCAGCACATACAAGAAGGTTCGAGCGTAGACTAACGTTATTATATTGGTATCAATTGTAAATGAGAAAAGGCGTTGATGATTTAGTTATTTTGTTAAAGCATTGTTCGGGCTTATTATTTGTGACGTGGTTGGAGGTGTTGTCAAGGTGAATGATAGGCACATTGGCACGGTAAAGTTCGTCCACCTTCCCAGCTAGCCACCTGACGTCGGGACAATTTCGGAAGTTGGTTGCCGGATGTCGGCATATCGCCGTTGGCTCGAGGTTAAAATGTCCGCCAGCCCAACATCGTCACGACGTCATTTTTGTGATATATTGGCATAACGTCATTTTCCGACAATGGCCCAACATCATGTCATGAGATGATGTTGGGCCATTGTCGGAAAATGACGTTATGCCAATATATCACAAAAATGACGTCGTGACGATGTTGGGCTGGCGGACATTTTAACCTCGAGCCAACGGCGATATGCCGACATCCGGCAACCAACTTCCAACATCGGCCCGACGTCAGGTGGCTAGCTGGGTTCGGGCGCGAAGCCGGCATTGTTCAGCTCTTGATACCTTCCCGCGCTTTTGGGATGAACTTCCGTTGGATTTGCTCTCGGGGGTGGACGTGGACCACTTGTCCGCGTGGCGAACCATATTACGACAATACCTTCAACATGTTTAACACTTGTGTTAAAGCAATATAACAATATTGGAAAATTGAGAAATGCCACACACACTCAAATATGACAAAAACTCTGTTATCACCAACACTCTGAATGATTATCAAAACATATTCATTAATTTTTATAATTACAATTCAAGAATTTAAGAGCTCAATTTCAAAACGTTTTAAATCCACTTTTCATAATTGGTTCGCTTTTTTGCCCAAATCTATGCTCCATCACCATTCACACAATCTGGCACTTACAGTTTAATACATTCTAAATTAGAAACATGAACATTTAGGACATACAAATGACTTTGTTTCCAAAACGTGTTAAATCCATTTGTGTTTATTTCCAAAACGTGCTATATCCATCACAGCCACTCCTTCCCCGACTGACCAATCAGCGAACAGCATTGTAAGATTTTGCGCAGAATGAGCGCGCGATAAGCCGTCTGAACACAATCAGCTTCGAGACTCGTAGTTTGGGTTGACCTCATGACCGAGATATGCTTCCGGTGTGAAAGCAAGTCAAGTGAGTGCGCGTGACCTCAAATGAGAAAGGCGCGCACACTACTTCCGGTTTTAATTCTTAAGAATTGAAACTCTCGAGAATTGGCATCGTTTGAACACACATTTTGCAATTCTTAAGAGTTGCAATTCTTAAGAATTGCAATTCTTAAGAATTGGCTTTCATCGTGTGAATACGGCTACTGTCTTTGATCTACGCCAGGAAAGTACAGTGCGCGCTAAATTTATCTGCGCTTATGTAATGGCCACTGGTTTTCTAGGTCACTGCTAAGTCTTGTACACAACACATGGGAATTAGGGAAGGGGTCTGGCTTTCCTAAATTATTTCCTAGAAATTCCTTGCTAAGTGCATTTTAGAATACCAATTCGTCCTAAGTCGCTAATTTGCATAAATTTGCATATTTTCCTAAGTTCTTGCTTAAAGTTAGGACAAAATTTAGGAAGTGACTTAGGAAGATATTTAGGAAGCATATTGGAATACAACTTAGGACAAAATCATGACTTAGGAAAAGATTCTGACTTAGGACAAATTTTAGAATACCACCCTATAACTCCACGAAAAAGAGATTTCAAGCTCCAATTTCTTCAGCCATGCTGTTAAATGACATTTTTGTTCATATAAGAAAATAAAATCGCAACTTTTTTAATTTGGCTTGCATAAGGGGGACAGTCCCTTTAATGAAGTAAGACATAAATTTGTTTGAACAGTTAAAACACATTTTACGTTTAACATACCCGTGTCGTACAGTGCGCGTGGATCGGGAAAACACAATGTTTTACTCTGGATTATGATACCACCTCAACACTTCCACTGAATTTCAGTATTTTTAGATGCATAATGGGGGAATACGAGCGATTCAGATACATGCGCGAGCTAAAATTTTCAAAATATGGTGAGACATGACCTTTTATATTCTGCCAGAACTGTTTTAAACGTATGGATACACCCAAATATTATTTCATAATTATTCAAAAAGTACACTAGTCGTAGATACGATTTAATACAAAACTTTGGCCAATTAGGTTTTCTGACATCATCATATTACGCATTGAAAAGTCAATATCCTTATATCGCAATTTCAGTACGTATCACCTTAATTCGTCAAAGTAGTGGAGCAGATAGGTGTAACAATCGTGCAAATAGTCATACAAGCACCTAAATTGGCATGTACATTGCCTAAAGATCACTTTTCAAGAAACAACATTGAGCCACACAAAAATCTAACATGGCGGCCATTTTCCAAGATGGCCGCCAAAAAGCAACTTTTTATCATAAAAATAGAAATAGTTTGTCATTTTCAATGATTTCAGAGGCAATTTCAAAAATGTATTATATGCAAAAACCAGATATGCTAAATACAGATCTATCCCGTGACAAAGGTACTGTAACATCTAACATGGCCGCCAATTTCCAAGATGGCCGCCCAAAATAAACTTGTTGTCATAAAAATAGAAATAGTTGATCATTTTCAATTTATAGTATGCAAAAACCAAATATGCTAAATACAGGTCAAATAACTCACTGTTACAATGACAAATGCAGTGTGCAATCACTGATGTATCTTTCCCGATTTCCCATTTTCGTTAAGAGATCTAATGCTGGTCTCGCGGTATAATTTGTGACACAAGATCTAAGGGTCGTGGGTTCGAATCCAAGGCAATATTTTAAAACTTTCTTTTGTATTCTTTTTTCTTTCTTTTTCAGGGGGAGGGGATCTATTATTATTGATATGACGATTGAGTATTTATTTTTTGAATCATCCTTTTATCATAATAAATCGATACGTATAACCTTAATTCGTCAAAAGTGACGAATTCAACATCTAGTTATTATTAGGATCCGGTCTCTGCAAGTCGGTGTGTACACATAAGACGGTGTGTTTATCTGGGCCGTACAAGAATCCGGTCTCTGCAAGTCGGTGTGTACACATTAGACGGTGTGTGTATCTGGGCCGCACAAGAATCCGGTCTCTGCAAGACGGTGTGTACACATTTTATAGGCGGTGTGTGTGTGTCGTATATATATTTGGATTATGCGTGACGCGAATAACTGCCGCTTAAATACAGATAAATACATAAAGATAGTCGATATATGATTAAATAGTCAATGTCTTTTATATAAAGTGGCCAAGAATAACGCAAAGATTATGATTATTTACGGAGAAAAAACATCATTACGTAATATATTTAATGGGACCGAGTGTGTGCATCTGGGCCGCACAAGAATCCGGTCTCTGCAAGTCGGTTTGTACACATTTTATAGGCGGAGTGTGTGTGTCGTATATATATTTGGGTTATGTGTGACGCAGATAACTGCCGCGTAAAGACAGACAAATACATAAAGATATATTATTCACGAGTCAATGACTTATAAATTGACCAAGAATCACGCAAAAATTATCATTATTTACGGAGAAAATACAATTTCATTACATAACAGAATTGATATAGGCC
Organism: Echinarachnius parma; assembly: GCA_037951105.1. Lineage (NCBI taxonomy): Eukaryota > Metazoa > Echinodermata > Echinoidea > Clypeasteroida > Echinarachniidae > Echinarachnius > Echinarachnius parma. The sequence goes on from JBAMJV010006179.1 coordinate 20,934, forward strand.
GCACAAGAATCCGGTCTCGGCAAGTCGGTGTTTACACATTGTACGGTGTGTGTGTAACGTGTTTATAATTTACGTTAATTCAAATTCAAATTATTATAACAATAAGTATCATTACAGGGGTAATTATATAATTGCATTAAAGCGCTTATAGATGATTAACAATCAATAATATTAGGCGCTATCAAGTATATTATTTTATTTAAATTTGTATTACGATTATAAATACGTGTATGTTCATATTTGTGATATGCGCTATATAAAAAACTGTGTAGAACTACCGCTTAAATATAAATACATAAATTAACATAGTCGATATCTGATTCAAGAGTCAATATCCTTTAAATTGACCAAGATGACGCGGAAATTATCATTATATACGGAGAAAATATATGATTAATTATCATATGGACGCACAAACATCTTCGCGAGCAGCGAAAAAATAACAATGATACTCTTCCGACGATATAACAACGATTTCAGTATTACTACACAATTAACTAGCTATATTTCAGTCGTGATCGTTAGTTTACTGACTTTATTATGAGTATTACACGTAATCAGAAAGGATGTACGGGTGCACAGTCATGTTGACAATATACGTTACATAATAAACACATTCTCACGGGCCGGTCCGCATAATGCACCTTTGGAACATTTCCGGTCCCTAAAAGTACGGTCTAAATTGTGCCGGCGATCGGTCCCTGAAATGCACGTTTGGTGCGTATGTGTGTGTGTGTTTGTGTGTGTGTGTGTGTTGGTAAATGTCTGTGAGATAGTTGTTTATATGCGCACAATGTGAATTTTCCCTGCAGCTTTGAAATCATGATTATAATTCATTATCCACATACTGATCAGATGAGGATTCATATTAAATTTTAATCGATATGAGTGGCATAGCTCCTTATATTACATGACGCATTTCAAAATGTCAGAGGGGAGAAAATTATGTAGTATGAACATAACATAACACGAACATTCAAGCGATCAAAGATTCTTTTTAAAAGTAGACCAATATTTTGTTAAAATAATGCATTGCAACAGGCTTGCTGGGTCGTAACAAAGCCATTCACCATTATTCAAGCATACGTGTGTGTGTTAAAAATTATGATCACCACTGCACGCTGACGCATTATGATAATGTACGTGCAGTGGTGATTACAAAATGTGCTTTCGTCTCATTGTGTTCCACATGGCAATGAGTTCGCTATGTTGAGGCCTAAGACAAACATTTATCTCCACACAAAAACATTCACAAAAACAAACAAAATCCACATTCAGAGTTGTGCCTTGATGAATGGCCAAAATTTTAATTATAATTGCCTAATAATAATCACACGACATAAGCAAATGTGTACTGTACTAATTCACTAATGCAGTTTAGTTCTTGCTAAAAGTCAACTATCACACAAATAACTTATTGTACTATCTTCCGAGGGTCTGTCGTTTTACTCGTTTATATTAGTCATTATAGCAAATATCAAATCGCATTTCCGCTCAGTAATCGGTCATTATAATTATGACATATAGTTACCATCATGGCATTTTCACACATCACTCAGTGGACAGAAATACACATTTGTATCAGCATTCCGCCAGTCTGTGCACATTGCAACAAACATATCGAAGTAACTAAATCTTTCGTCTCTCGGATGGTGAAGATGCAGTGTGGCATATCAACACAGCATAATAATTATCCCTCACAAGTCTGAAATATTTCTATTTTGTTAAGATATATTTTATTTCAATGCTACAAACAGCCTACCATAAGTCAGCACACATGTGATTTGCACACCATTTTTGAAAACGACCACTTTTTAGGGTGTTTTCAATATTCGTCCATTTAATAATTGTTGAGTTTTAAGGTTGTACAAATGGTTGCATCACGAAAGCACCCCATTGCACCATGGATTCTCGGTTTAACAAGTGCTTGAAACAGTAATGACAGTGACAGTGGTACGCATGTGGTGGTTTCAGTGGTGGACATGACCCATAGAAATAGAGGTCCAGTCCATAACAACCCGATGAACCTGACTCCACCCACGTATTACTTATTCAACCTACAATTCAACTAGAAATGTCCATTACCGCGCAATACGAATGTATCCCCCAGCACTGGCAGCGATTTTTGCGTCAGATCCTTATGTTCGAAAGAGGGACAAAGATATTCCTCCCCTATACCTCAAACAAAATGTTGACCTAGAGATCGTCACCAATGTCCCGGACTATTGGCAAGACTAGGAGCAGCATCACCAAAACAATATGTGTGTAGATTAAAGTACAATGCATCTTTATAGAAAATTCAAAAGTAATCTGTCAAGAAATGTGACATGCAGAGCCTGCAGAGGGCACACAAGACAGCCACCAAAATATGATCATTGACCCTATAACAGACGGAGCACAGGTGGCAGCATCACCAAACACAATGTGTAGATTTGACTAAGACACACCTATAAAAAAAAATCTGAAAGAAATCCATGAAGAAAATGTTATGACATTTAGCCCTATAAAGGACGGAACAACGAGGGCAGCAACATCAAACACTATTGATTGTAGAAATATACACCTCCATAAACAATTTGAAAGAAATCTGTTCAGAAAAGTGGCAGTTAGAGCGCACAAAAGACAATGATCTTTGACCCTATAAAGGACGGAACACTGGGGGCAGCCGGGGGGGGGGGGGGGGGAGGCAGCATCACCAAGAATTATAGGTGTTTAGATTATACCAATATACACACCCGGGGGGGGGGGGGGGGGGTACTCAGATTATATTCGGACGGGGATGTGCGGCTGAGACCTCCGAACCCATACCCACATCTAAGGATGCATGTTCGCTGTGTATTTCTCGCAAATTTTGTGGTTTCTTTTAGCGAGCGTAGCGAGCTTGAACATTTTTGCAATTTCGTATCGGCAAAGGCCCAAAATCCCGGATAAAAGAGAGGAAATGAAAAAAAGGGACCAATGTCTAAGGAATTTTTTAATGAAAAGGGGACCCATGTCTAAGGATCTTTCTTGAAAAAGTCACCCTTCCTAGCGGCATATCCCCGTATACCCAATATACGTGAGTACCCCCCCCCCCCCCCGGGTATACACACCTCCATTTAAAGGGCAATGAAACCCAAGCAAAATGTTGCTTTCATAGTCTTGAAGAGATTAAGAAGAATAATCTCTGAAAGTTAGAGCATAATCGGGTAAGAAACAAGAAAACTACGGCTCTTTGAAGATGTCCATTTATTCATATGGGGAACTCAAACTGGCAACGCACTCTGATAAGTGTGTGGACAACTCCCCATATGTTTTGTACACAAATGTTCCCATTTTTACAGTTTTCTTCATAGTAACATTTTTTCCATTCTCCCAACTCATGATATGCTATGTATAAAAGCATTCTACAAGACATATGTTGAACTCGAACTAAGGGTAAACATAAATTTTGAGAAAAATTTAACAAAACTTAAATTTTGTGTACAAAATGTATGGGGAGTTGCCAGAGTGCGTTGCCAATTTGAGTCACTCGAATAAATACATAGCTCTTTTCAAAGAGACATAGTTTTCTCATTTCTTGACCGATTGTGCTCAAATTTTCAGAGACTATTCATTATATTTAGTGTCTTATAGTGCATACAACAATTGGTCTGTATTTCATTGTCCTTTAAAATTTGAATAAAATCCGTCAAGGATCGCACACTAGAATGCACACGTTTATCAAAATATGATTTTTGACCCTATAAAAGACGGAACACTGGAGACAGCATCACCAAATTATATAGGCTCGTAGATTATACCAATTAGATACACCTTCATTAACCCTAACTAGGCCGGGTTATTTTGACTATGCTCTGGCCGGCGGGGAGGGGGGGGGGGGGGGGTGGATTCCACTCCCCTCCCCCCCCCCCCCCCCCCGAGATCTCAGCCGTCGAACGCGCGGCCGCCGCAACAATTGGCACGCAGATAGCTTGCAACATAATCTACAAGATTGCATTGTTATTTTTTTGAAAATAATACATTTTTAATTAATTATGCAAATTTATGCACTAAATATGGCTCAGAATGTGCTAATTTTGTGCATGAATATTCTTTATGAGTTAATTAACAGGTTTTCAACATTCAAAATTGCAACAGCCAAAAAAGTCCTTATGTATTTCTTTGTTTTTGGAATTTCTTATGTATTTCTTTGTTTTTTACTTTTGTTTTTTATTGTTTTTTTCGATGGAAAACATTATCAACCATTATTTAACAATTTTTAGCCCCAAATCAAATGATTGCAGTAATTAGAATGACAAAATAATGAAGGTTTTGTCTATTCTAGGTAAAAATCAATTTCCATAGGATTTGTACACAAATCACAAAAATTTGCGATTTTCGGGCCGACGCTCACTTACAAAAGGTCACGTGACTTTTGAACGGTGTACCCGGTGGTCACGAATTTGGTCTCAAAAGGTTCGGCAAGTCTTCAATGATAAAACTCATAAAGTCGCGCGGCAATACCTGCGCGCGTTGCGGAATTATCGCGAAAAAAGTCGGGGTGGGGGTGGATTCCACCCCCCGCCCCCCCGGCCTGGTTAGGGTTAAAATTTGAACAAAATCCCTTGTGAAAATGTGTCCTACTGAGAACGCACACAAACCATCCACAAAAATGGCCTTTTACCCTATAAAAGACGGAACACGGGAGGCAGGATCACCAAATATGTTGGTGTATATATTTTACCAAGAAACATCTCCATACAAAATTTGAAAGAAATCCGTCAAGGAATGTGGCAGTTAGAGCGCACACAAGAAAATGACGCTATGGCGGCGGAGGCGGCGGCGGCGGCGGCGTCGTCGTAAGGGGCCATCTACAAAGTACGTACGCAATTTTTGGTCCGAAATTGACCCCCCCCTCCCCCCCTGTACGCACTTTTTATACACGTGGTTCAATGGAGCGTACGCAACAGATTTTACCCCTCCCCCCCTCCCCCCTGTGCGTACGTACTTTGTAGATGACCCCTAACGCTGCTGTATCCAAAGTATCCTCCCTGCAGCATACTGCTGATGGGGGATACAATTATTTGTACGCTGGTATAATCCCAATCGCATAGCCAATGGCACGTCAACTCCAAGCCAGAAACGTCATTGTCATAATCGATGTTTTAATGGCGAATAATGCATGACACAATTAAAGCGAGTGTGGCATTGTGGGTGTAATGTTGCTTTGCACGCACCATTATTACAGGGTCGATTGTGATATCGCACACGATGCCAACTATACAATACATACCCCTGTACATACACACACATCAAATACATCATAAGCTGCAAACATGAACGGGAACATTTATCAGTTTTGTGACCGTCACTCAGACGTGACACATATCCATTCGAGAACATAATATTGTGGAAGCGTTGAAAGGAAAGAATACAACAACGTATCGACTTAAGGATAATCATAGTTGAACATGACTATAGAAAAAACACACATTTATTTTCACTGAATTACTTGGAAATGTGAGTTTGCATTCATTGATCATCGAGTATGATACCTTCCAATGTGATCGTTGTTCTCTGGATTCGTGGATGATTCAAGGTTTGTTATACAGCTGCATTCAACAATTATAATATTACCAAACATATCTTTAGAAATCGTTTGTATATTCATAAATATGGTTAACATTGATACGGGTACGAATGTGTAGCATTAATGTATTTACACTTTGTAAACATTCAAGGAAAATTTGTAAATTTGTAGAAGATGTCTTGTACTTGGCATAACTGATTATATTGATAAATGTTAGAGGAATCACACAATATTTTGTTCGTACATTTATACCCAAAATCATGTTATGGAATGTTTCAATGAGCACATGGTGTATAAACTAGCTACTTGTTATCAGTGCTGTAGTCGAGTCCAACCTGTCCGAGTCCGAGTCCGAGTCCCTGGAGTCCGAGTCCGAGTCCGAGTCCGAGTCCGAGTCCCGGACCTCGAGTCCCGAGTCCCGGACATCCGAGTCCGAGTCCGAGTCCCAAGGGGAAAATCTTAATTTGCAATTCTTTTTATAACACATTAGTTTCATTATGATAAATGCCTTACAGTGAACTCTTTATAACATAGTTGTCTGGTTCATTGTAAACTTCCATTTGTCAGAGAATTTATATATTTTAACTCTTCTTACTACAACAGTTATCTTCATAATAGACACCATCAAAGAAATGACAAAGGGTTATCTTCAGAAATGATTTTGGGCAATGTCAAAGGTTATTATTACAGAGTATGAGACAAATTCAATTAAACAAAATTTAATGAAAAAAGTTCATAAAAAGTGTGACAGACGCCGGACAAGAATTTAGTTTATTTTTTTTCACCCTAAATTTCCCAAAAATACAGTGGATAAGGAACTGCTGCATATCTTTTCCTATTAAGGTAATTCACTGTCAAATGGATTAATGGGATATAACTTTATGTGCAAACAGTCAAGTTGCTGAAAAATAATCATTGTTAAAGTTAAGCAGAAATTTCAGCAATTTTCTTATCCTTTTAAGATCACAATTTTCAGCATAAAATATAAAATATCTGAAAATTCACGTTTTGTGCCATAAACTGTCAGTTATGAACTACTGGACCCATGAGGCTAAAAGCCTAAAATGATTTTAAAATTTGGCCCATTGTAGACATTTTCATGGAATTACCACAAGTTATTACAATCAGAGTATGTCAGTACTGGAGTATATATGTATATATTATACTGATAAAGAGAAAGGGATGCTACTTCACATTTATTTTAACAAAATGAATAACAAATATTTTTGTGTATAATTGTAATGGTCGTGTGCGTTCTGCAAAATTTACATTTTGCTTGATGTTTTTTCTTTGTTGAACGATCAACAAACTCTCTATGGTCCATATACCCAAACAGTGTGACACGAGAAACTGAAGACATGATTGTTGAATGACTGGTTGATTGAAGATGCAATGCAAACATCAGTCAGTATGTCGATTGTTTTTTTGTTTTTTTGTCATTATTCGTCATACGCGCGCTGCCGCTGGTATAGCTAGCGTGCGCGGTAGCCTAGCGCATAACCGAGGATACCGTACTACAGTACTGTACTTGCACTAAACTCAGCCGCCATGACGGTTAGGTATGCATGCGATTAGAAGCAGTTTAGCTACGTCACAAAACGTCATCAAAAGTATGACAGGCTGTGTATTTCGAAATTGATCTGGAATTAAATAATAAAATACATCACATTGAGCGGTGAAATATTCACCACCTCTTTATCTAGCGTAATCAATTTGTGTTGCCATTTTCTACTACATCAATAAGACCACTTTTTAGTTACATTTTTAGTTAAATACTGTTTATGATTGCTCAATATTTGCAGAAGAGTCGCCCTTCATACACCGATCACCGTCTCAGCCAAGGGCAAAAATTGTTTACAAATTCATCGCGCGCAAAATCACAAATGTACGCGCTAATGACATCTTTGCCATAGAAAATGTACAGTGTGAGTGCGCTTGGTAAAGTGCGCGCCTTACGCACATTCCTATTGTTTTGTCATATTATTTCCCCACAATGCAGTTTTGTGACAAACTTCCTCTGTTCAATACTGCTCGTAAACAAGACCGTCAGCCCGCCATTGTTTTATGTACAAAGGCTATGGGGTACGGTACCTACGGACAATACAGTTTACCTTCTAGTTCTACAACGGCAGTGTTGGAGTCATACTTCTATGACTTGCACACGTACACACGTACCGTGGTACACACATGCTTTACTGTATTGCTTAGTCGCTTCAGCTCAGGCTTTCGTAAATTAATTCACGTTCTGGCCGTAATACTTGACCGTGTCTTGCGTGTTCCTAAACATAAAACGACTAATCTCAACGTCTAGTTAGGCATATAATAGATTGTTGAGGCGCGCGATGTTACGATCATTTTCCAGAATGCCACTCAAGTGAGCAAGGTGCGCTAGAACAACAGGTTTGTATTTGCTTGCGCTGGGTAATTTTATGAACTATAAATAAACGTGGGAAAACGGAAAAAATGCCGGTCTCGTTGCCGGTCTCGGCCCGATTTTCGCCGGAGTCACGAGTCACCATTGGTCGAGTCCGAGTCCGAGTCCGAGTCTTTTAGGCTCGAGTCCGAGTCCGAGTCCGAGTCCCGAGAAATACGGACTCGAGACCGGTCTCGAGTCCGAGTCCGGGCTCGAGTCCTACAGCACTGCTTGTTATACTATCGGAGAAACTCTTTTATATACCCTCATTTTGAAGTTGACCGAGGCTCGCCTCCGTTACTTAGACACCTGTTTCAAAATTTGCTAAGGGACATCCCCGGGCATCCCCGCCAAAAGAACGAAAACAAACCCTGTACCAACGGATCCCCCCCCCCCCCCTCCCCCTTTGGTACCTGGGGCCTCCCCCTCCAAAATGTCTAGCTTCGATACCCCGTTTTACTTTTCACGTATCAACATACTGTTCTTTGTAATAGTTTTTACATTACGCACCAGACGCAAGTTTGCATTCCTAAAATCAAACTGCCAGTCAATACCGATTAATCGAACAATAAACAGAGCCAGAGCGGAATCCCTTTTGTTACCTGAAAGTGCTCGCTATTGTATCATGTGCTCGATGTGTACAGTTTATCGTTCCAAACCCACTTAAATTGTAATTAAATCTGTTCATATCTCTACAATGCATGGATAATATTCAACAGTTTCTGGAGGGAAGGTGTATATGATACATATTTACTGATATGCAAGTTTTCAAGAAAATTGAATAAAGGTTGCTACGACATTCTATTCATGCAATCGGTTCATTTATGGCCTGCTTAAAACGCTAATTTCACTTTCGAAATGGATGTAAAGTTTCTTGAGCTATTTTCTCGGCATCTTATTTCCAGACCGTTAAATATTTGCCTTAGAAAAGCGTCAATAACTCCGCGTTGCAGAATCATTATGAGACAAACTTTATATCATATTAAAGCTTAGATATTGCTGAATCGAACTAAATACAAATCCAGAAAATCAACTTTGTCGACTTCTGGTTCTTCTACGTAGGACGGGTCACATATATACTACACGATCTGCACTAATAGTAATAATCGCCCGTTTGGAATGCCCGGCCGTGGCCTTAGTTTGTTACATGCGATGCTGTGATGCAGCCGACCTTTTGCCATGTTTGCGACTTGCTCTTTCGGGTCTGATCGGCCTCTCATTGCGTGATTAGACTAGCAAGCGATCTAAATCGGCCTGTAAACTGGACTGAACAGATCAGTCCGCTTTCGCATTTTATAGCAACTAGTGTTGAAGTAATTTCTGGCTAAGTAGGAAACGTTCCTTAGGTAAAGTTACTATCGGTTCATACAGATTTTCTGTCTCCGTTGTTGTTCACATCACATCGATGGTCGTGCAGTGGGACAGCATCCCCTTGCAGGGGCGTCGATCACGGGGGGGGGGGGGGGGGGGGGGGATGGGGGGTATATATCCCCCCCAATATTTCAGGTGGGGGGATGGCCTGTATTATCATCCCCCCAATATTTGGGGTTCAAATATATATAATAACATTAAAATTAAGGAGCATTTCCCCCTCTCATGAATGGAAGTTGTGACTATAGTCTTCTTTAAACCACTTTTTGATAATGCTAAACTGCCCAAATCCAAAATCTTCCGGGGCTGCGCCCCTGGAACCCCCACTACCAGCCCTGTATTCATTAAATAGTTTTATTCAGGACTTCTCTCTTGGCAACTTTCAGGCGATCCTGACCCACTGTGCGTTTGCGCTTCGCTCACTAAAATTGAGCTAACTATTCAATAGTTAATTGTATTTCTAGATATTACAAATCCCAAAGCTTCCGGGGGCTCCGCCCCCTGGACCCCCAATAAGCTTTCCAATGTGGGTATTACTTGACTTATTCTATTCAGGGTTCCATCAGGATGATTGCAATCGACAGTATTTATCTATCCGGCTAAAATTCATCCATACTTGAACAGTGCCCTCATCATAACAGGATGCTTGCAATGTGCACTTAATAATCTTCCAATCTCTAAACAGCTGATTCAAAAGCCAATTAACTAAACAATAGTTTTACTCTATATTTACATAAAGACAACATCTTTATATCTGGATATTACAAATCCCAAAGCTTCCGGGGGCTCCGCCCCCTGGACCCCCAATAAGCTTCCCAATGTGGGTATCCCATGACTGATGCTATTCAGGGTTCCATCAGAATGCTTGTAATATATGTTTCTATAGTATCAGGCTAAAGTTCATATTGGACAAAGCCCAGCTCATAACATGATGCTTGCAATGTGCACTTAATAATCTTCCAATTTATAAACAGCTGAATTCAAAAGCCCCCCCCCCCCCTCCCCCCCCCCCCTCAGCCATAAAAAACCCGGGCACGCTGCTGGGTTGTCGCTTCGCTCCCTCGCCAGAGATGGTAAAAATGACGAATCATCCCCCCAATGGCGAGAAGAAATCGACGCCCTTGAGACCCTTGTAATAATTGGTAATAGTGGACGGAATATTCAGTCATAGCCCCGAAATCCTTCGTATAGAGACGCTTCGGGCGACTCTATTGAATTGGGTTTAAATATAAATTCTTTACCGACTACTAATTAACCCGAATATGTTACCTTCACAATTTTCGGGAATTGGTATCTATACTTGTACTGGCTTACAGGTCACAAACTTTGTCGTGTTTCTTCGTGTTCAATAAATTACAGTAAGGCGATATTCTTCGATGATTTGTTCAATACGACGTCAACTATAAGTACCATCCGAAAGATAATATTGTGTGTTATCGACTCCTTTTAGAACGTATATTCCGCTGGCCCAGTTCCGCGAGATGAACAATAATTGTTACTTGGATTCTGCTAATCAGTATTTATAAATGCACCGCGTTGTGAATCGCTTGTATGAATGCAAGTCGTATGCATAAAATATTGCGCCGCTCGCATATAATGAGCTACGACATGGCCCAGTTCCCCTTCTCCCTGTGTGCTCAGAATTAATTTTCCGACCATGAATTTGCCACAAATTGTAAGCTGAAACTATAAAGATTGTAATATGGTATTCAACTCGTAAAAATTGATGTTTTAAAATGTGTAAAAATAGGAATAAAAACTTGTAAAAAAAATAAGTTTGAAGAGTCATTTCTTTCGTTAAAAAACACTTTTCATTCTCCGTGTATCCAAAATATTAATTACTTACCACCTTTCGTAGATATTGTTCTAGCAGAATATCATACTTTCTGTAAATGTTGTTTTTTAATCCGGTCAGGAACTAGCAAAATAATTGACATGGTTGATTTGCGATCATTTCGAAATCGAAATCAACCGGGGGATACCACGCTATCTCTTGCTCTGCGTCGATACTTCAATATACTGCAATATACTGCAATGACAATGCATTGACTTGCGAATTCACACGGTGCAATGATCCATAGAACAAAGGCTTACACTACCCTAGTTGCTAAGCTACAACACAACTATTGTACCTGGTCACTTTCTATAGCTTGCGCACGCACCTGATTTTCCTTTTGGTGCGTGACCCCCGGAATAAATGGCTTTATATTGCCCCATATACGTATTATTCTGTATGTTGTTATCTAAAGTCAAAATACAAATAATGTCTGTAACTGTATTAACAAAGGCTATGCTCAGCAGTTTGTAGTACTATACCTAGAACTTCAGCAAGTAAGTATAATATATTATGAATTGCTCGCTCACATGCGTTAGAAGCGTTTGTAATGCATTTTTACTTTTACAATCCCAGTGAACAACATACATAATAATACGTATGTGGGGCTATCAAGCCGTTTATTCCGGGGGTTACGCACCCAAGAGGAAAATCAGGTGCGTGCGCAAGCTATAGAAAGTGACCAGGTACAATAGTTGTGTTGTAGCTTAGCAACTAGGGTAGTGTAAGCCTTTGTTATATGGATCATTGCACCGTGTGAATTCGCAAGTCAATGCATTGCGACCTAGTTCTGAATAGAAATTGCGCACAGCCTCATTACAGCACGGGTAGCGGTCCTACTGTAATAGAACAACAGCCCAACAACCATGAGGCAATAATTATGAAGAAATCCTCTCTTCATTGTTCTACATTTTGGCCAATTAAAATTGGCCAGCTCTAATCATCATACTATTATTCCAACCATATTGAAATCATCCATGTGACGTCATTGAATAAACTTGACTTCTTACATGTATGCCGCGGGGAAAGTCTCAAGAGTGGAATAACGAGCAGAATTCTTCGTTTTTTACGAATCTGCATGGGATATGCGTGTGTGTTCAGCAGTAAAGTTGAAGTTGCCTAAATTAGCTAACAGTTTTCAACCCGCCATACTCCGGTCAAGGAGCGAGGGTTGCATAGAGGTCAGTTAGCTCCGCTATACTAGATAACATGATGAGCGAGATCATAGTTACGCAGATGGAAGCTTGTAAATCAGAAAACACGGTCACATGGACCGATTATCCTTTGTTACGTTGTAAGATCAATGTCACTCCACGTAGAGGAGGTTTTTAGCCACACATTGTTCAGGCAGGCTCTAAAATTGTGTTTCGTTCATATTGGACAGTAGTCTTGCAACCTATGTATTTTTCCTTGCAAAAGCCGGACAGTATCTTTAAGTTTAGAAACGTGAACGTAATCAAGAACATACATAATTATGTATGTTCTCATAATTGCTTTCTTTATAAATTTCTGCATAAATTACCATAAATAGGCAAATTAATTAATTTTTCAAAAAATTTAAATTACCATTGTATTCTATACACTTCACTTATCATGCGTGCAAATTGTCACGGCGATCGGCCGCTCCGCGGCTGATATCTTAAGGGGGGCAATAATGACCCCCCCCCCCCCCCCGGCCGTAGGAAGACCTCAAATAGCCCGGCCTTTTTTGTGTGTTTTCTGTGTTTGTCATTCCCAAGTCGAAATTCCCATAGAAACCCATAGGAAACCCATAGAAAACAATTCTTTTAACTGACTTTAAGAAAGCTTTTGATCGAATTGACCACACCGTAGCTATAAGCAAGTTACATCAAATAGGGGTCCAATCCTCAGCAATAACCTGGATTTGTGACTTCCTTTCTTGTCGTACACAGTGTGTTCGTTACCATGGTGTTCTGTCTGACTCATGTACTATTCATGCTGGAGTCCCTCAAGGTACAAAGCTGGGTCCTTTAATATTTTTAATTATGATTAATGACTTTAAATTAGATAATGACATACACATTTTTAAATATGTTGATGATTTAACAATGATTGAGTGCCGCAAACTTGCCCAAGATTCACAAATGCAGGAGGCTGCTGATAACTTATCTGTCTGGGCTGATGATAATAAAATGAAACTAAATCCTATAAAATGTTTGACAATGGATATTTGTTTCTCTAGGGCACCAGTTAATAGGACGAGTATAATTTTAGAGAATTGTTTATTGGCAACATTGAGTGAAGTTAAATTATTAGGAATTACTATACAAAATGATTTAAAGTGGGATGCCCACATAAAAGACATTGAAAAAAGGGCAAGTGCAAAATTATATATGCTCCGTTCTTTGGTTAAATATGGTCTTCCACAGGAAGACCTTATCACTGTTTTTGTTGGTTATATTCGCCCTCTACTTGAATATGCCAGTCCTGTTTGGAGTGGAGGACTCACACAAAGTCAAAAAGAGAGATTAGAGAGAATTCAAAAGAGAGCGTTGCGGATAATTTTCCGTAGGGATTATAATGATTATACAAATGCACTTGAACAATCCCAACTTCAAACACTAGATAAAAGGCGTCAAGATTTATGTGTTACTTTCTTTCAAAAAACATTATCACTCACCGACCAATTTCAACAATTTCTCCCACAAAAACAATGTACTAGAACACTTAGAAACTCAAAGAAAATTCCGGATTTTAAATGTAAAACAAATCGAATGCAAAATAGTCCTATACCAAATTTGATTCGCCTGTATAACAAAAGCTGATTTGCTCGTGTTTATATTCTTTGTAATATTTTGTAATCGTAATGTTCTGATTTGCGTTCATTCGTTTAATGATTATGTTTATTGTACCAATATGTGTTAAACTATATTTAATTACTATTTTATTCTTTGAATTTGATCAGTTTATATAGTAGTACATAATTGGACTTAATCATTTCTTTCAAGAATTATGTTCATTAACTGTTTTTTAACTGGTTATGGTATTTATGCAATATTAATAAGACACGTTTTTAAATGATCTGTGATTTTTACAATGTATAAATGACAAACTTTTGTAACTCATGTGCAATTCAGTTGTGAAACTGCCATCCATGGAGCAATAAAATACCATTTATCTATCTATCTATCTATCTATCCATAGGAATATCCTATGGGTTTCTATGGGTTTTCTATGGGACCAACAGAAATCCATAAAATAAAAACCCATAGAAACCCATAGGACCATATAAACCCATAGGACCCATAGAAACCCACACCCATAGAAACCCATAGAACCCATAGAAACCCATAGAAAACCCATGTTCCACTTTCCCTATTGAAACCCATAGGATCCCATAGAAACCATTAGGCCTATGGGTCTCTATGGAATCCTATGGGTCTTGGGTTCTATGGGAATTTCGACCTGGGTATATCAGGGTATCAAAAAAAAAAAAAAAAAAATAATAATAATTTTAAAATGATATTTCTATTTAAATAATCCAATTTGTAATGATAAAAAAAAAAAAAAAAAGAGATTGAGAGAGGGTCGAACTCATGACCCTGAGCCTCTCAGGCAACTTCGCTATCCACTACACTATACAGTACTTCACAGATATTGAAGGGAAAATTTATAGTATTAATATGTAGCCCTTCAAGAAGCCTTATTACCTACACCGAGTTTAGTATCCTGACACAATATCTCTTTAATTTGATGTTTGAATATCGAAATTTTGATGATGAAAATGATTCTTGCATTTGTCCTCAGAAGAGGAGATGAATAATGTTAACCAGTGAATGAATCTTGCTGGATAATTAGGCCGTTTGTGTCGAGCGGATGAATAGTTCTATTACATAGCGATCTTTTTTTTGGGGGGTGTGATCTAATCAGATTGTTCTATCGTAGCTGGCGATGTTTCACGTTAGACAGTGGCGAATCAACTACTGTATACAATGATTACTGATGATTATAATACTTAAAGTAATTATATAATGCAACAATTCTTGGAAAATGATTATGCTGATTTTCACTGCATGACATAGCATTCACTACCTTTAAAAAATGGTATATAATTTGTCATATTCAGAGAAGGCTAGAAATGAGAGCCAAAGATCTGGAAATAGCTGAAGCAGTTTTAAAACAAGGGGAGAAACGGCCACAAAAATAGGTGTCAAGCGCTGTAATCTGATAATTTGTATTCGATACAAAACATACTTTAACATGGTTTCTGACAGTCAAATTTTCATAGAAGATTAAGATACCTTCAACTTGAAATACAAACATCCTGAATCTCATTACTTTTGTCTAAATTGGACTATTTCAGCTGATAACAGAGAACTCAATTTGCGACACAACATGGTCGTTCAGGTGATGTAAGGATAGATAGAGATAGATAGATAGATAGATAGATAGATATATAAGTAAAAGTTCTGCTCGGAGTCGAAAGTGTTATATAACAATGAAATTCAATAAGAAGCTCCGTGGAAAGATTTTTAAAGTGATATTTCGGCCATAGCTATATAATATAGATAGATAGATGGGGGATGGATGGATGGATGGATGGATGGATGGATGGAATGGATGGATACAAACTATACAAACGTAATTTCTTTAAGTGATGATATATTATCAAAAAGAATTTGTCTAACTTGGCTATAGTGATACAGAATGGTATTCGCTACTTCCCGTATCTTCTTGTTTGCTTTGTCAATCTAAATATCCGTGCAGTTTATGGAACTAGTCTGTCTTAGTGGCCACCCGTTTATAAAGCAGCCAACAATGGATACAGTTTTCCCTAACCCTAACTTCCCCTTGGTGGTCACTATCCGGGGGGGGGGGGGGGGGGGGGGGGGGGCACTCGAATATTTTTGACGGGGTGTGCCGCACGGAACTCTGAAATGGGGGTCTGAAGAGCTAATACACGCACAAAATATAGGGTCTTTGGAGCTACAAAATCCCTCAAACGCACAAAATATAGGGTCTTTAGAGCTACAAAATCCTGAAAGGGAGTTAAGGGGTCTAAGAGCAGACTAAACTACAAAATACATAGACTTGGAGATTCCAAATACCTTACGGAAACCCTCAAAAAGGCTCAAATTGTGGTCTAAGGAGCCGAACTAGAAGAAGAATAATGGATTTGGCGCTACTCAAATACAAAGCCAAGTCATGTCCGGGGGTCTATGGAGCCAAACTATAAGAAGAATAAAGGATTGTCGCTACTCAACTACCTAGCCAAGTCATTCCCGAGGGTCTATGGAGCGGAAAGTTTGAAAATCGGGTATCTTAGAGCTGTGATTTGAGTGTGAAAAAGGGGGTCTTTTAAGCGCACATACCCGTCTTACATTATACATGAGTGCCCCCCCCCCCCCCCCCCCCCCCCCCGGGGGTCACTATACGCAGGTTTGACTGTACATAATACTCTTCGATTTGATCGATCCTTGTAACTAAATAGCACAAGTCCGTCTTATTTTGCCGGTATGACATACGTAGAACACCATCGTCAAGCACCCCCCAAGCACCTATACGCATCTTGCTTTTAAAGACGTTTCCATGAGATTCACCTCCATTATTATCCTCATGAATATTCCTCACCATTATTTGCATTCTTGATTAAAGTTTCCCGTTTGGACAGAGAGCGGGCGCTCTTTAAAAGCAAGATGCATATTGGTGCTTGGGGGTGCTTGACGATGGTGTTCTACGGTAGGCTATTTAGCTAAATAGACTCAAGTCTCCCCCCCCCCCCCCCCCCACCCCCCCCCCACATTGCTGCATTCTATTACCTTATGATAGAAATGTTTTCCACTATAGGCATATATCTTTTTTTTTTGTGGGGGCACGGGGGGGGGGGGGGGGGGGGGGGAGGGAGGGGGAGGGAGGAGGGGGTTTGTGGCTTTTACAATCGATTGTAAGTTACAATTAACTGTAAGTCAGACCATTTGCGTGTTTAAAATAATAATATTTGCACATATAGAAACAAATAGAACACACGATCTGACTTACAATAAATTGTCAGCCCTGCATTGCTAGTCTCTGTTTAAAGCACATTTTATTAATGTTTCTGCACCGATTTTATTTTCAATCTTTATTGTGGATATATGCCATGACAGAAAGACCCATTCACAAATTAGAACAAATCCAAGTGTGGAGAATTCTAATTTAGCAATAGATCTTTAGGGTTTTTCAAAGTCTAAATGGTAAATATAAACTTAATGTGTCTTTAAACAACAACTAATTGTATTGCTGGTGTGTACGTTACGTGCAATATGCACATGTTTCGATTAGCTGCCTTTGACGTCTTTGTGCCTTAATTTGTAGGACTACATCATACAAGATTTAAGGGTGAGAAGAATGCTTGCTTTTTATAACAATAACGGTACCAGGCATAAATGCAGTGCATACACATTTCTACAATATATTAATCCTTTCCCCCCCCCCCTGGTTTTTCCATAAGGATCGATCATCGAGCCGACGGTACGACGCACCAGAACAGCGCTGCACCCAACGCCGCTCCCGCCGTGACTGCTGGACCGACGTACGACCAGCGCCTGGGCAATAGCTGCGTGCCTGAAGCTGCCCTGCTGAAACCAAGGCCCTTAAAACTCAGAGGTACAAATCAATATTTAGAAATAAAAGCCCGGAGCAGACACACAACTAAGACCACAGCACAGTAATGCTCTGCATTGCATTACAAGTGTCAATTGAAGAAAAAAAAGTGGCACCCAGTACTGGCAGTAGTAATTTGCTATAAATTCAAAGTAACTAGCCGACTCGACCCGTTCCGACTGGTTTTCAGACTGATTAACTGAGTACGTTGCCTCAAGCTCAGTCAGCTGCCAGTCAGAAGTCATTCGCTCTGACTGAGCGAAATAAACTGGCTCTAGTTCTACTCTAGCCTGAATGAAATCCAGTCAGAATCTGGGCGAGTTGGGGCGAGTTGGCTCTGTCTGCACCAGGCTAAGTTAACATTATCTTAACCGGGCCTAACTCTAGTGAACGCTAGCCGCGGAGCGCTAGCGTTCTAGGTTGGGCTAATAGTGCCCCCGAATTTATCATTTTTATGTACACCGATAATTGTGCTTAAAATGATACATATGATACGGTAACTTACCACCGATTGGCAGATAAATAAGTGATGCAACTTGGGGTGGATCAGAATGATGATTTTTTGCTCCATTCCGCATCAAATGAGTGATTTATGCACCTCATCGACTCTTTCCGTGTCGTATCGCGACTTCTGACGACCGATGATTGCGCTTTAGTCTTCATCCAAGTCGCCCGCCGATTCCAAATAGATGGCAGATATGACGCGCTCGTTTAGTGGTCGTAACGGACTTACGCGTCAGATCTATTCTGTCGTTTACTTGAATCGGCGGCGACTTGAATGAAGACTATAGCGCAATCATCGGTCGTTTCAGAAGTCGCGATACGACACGGAAAGAAGTCGATGAGGTGCATGAATCCACTCATTTTGATGTGGAATGGAGCGAAAAATCATCATTCTGATCCACCCCCATAGTTGCATCACTTATTTATCTGCTAATCAGTGGTAAGTACCGTATCATATGTATCATTTTAAGCACAATATCGTGTACATAAAAATGATAAATTCGGGGACACTATTAGCCCGACCTAGAACGCTAGCGCTCCGCGCTAGCGTTCACTAGAGTTATCCTAACCCTAACTCTAGTGCGCTAGCGTTCTAGGTCGGCCTAATAGTGCCCTCAAATTTATTATTGTTTGTGCACGATAATTGTGCTTAAAATGATACATATGATACGGTACTTACCACCGATTAGCAGATAAATATGTGATACAACTATGGGGTGGATCAAAATCATGATTTTTTGCTCGATTCCTCATCAAAATGAGTGCACCTCCTCGACTTCTCTCTGTGTTGTATCGCGACTTCTGAACGATCGATGATCGCTCTTCGGTCTCCATTCAAGTACCGCGCCCGCCGAATAGATGGCAGTTCTAACTCGCGCGTTAGTGGTTGTACGGTCATCGATCGTTCAGAAGTCGCGATACAACACAGAGAAAAGTGAAGGAGGTGCATAAATCACTCATTCTCGATGCAGAATGGAGCGAAAAATAATGATTTTGATCCACCCCATAGTTGTATCACATATTTATCTGCTAATCGGTGGTAAGTACTGTATCATATGTATCATTTTAAGCACAATTATCGTGCACACAAAATTTATAATTTGGGGGCAGTATTAGTATAGAAAAGCAAAGCACTGGCGGTTCTCTAGAGTTACCCCCTTTCACTGACAGTAACGCTCCAGTAACAGGCTCTCCCTCTCTCTCCCCCCCCCCCCCCCGCATTTTTTTTTTTTTCCTACGAACTTTTTGTCTCTGGCGCATGCGCATATGATTCCTACAAACTTTTGTCGGATATCAGACTTTAGTGAAAACTCTGCACGATACATTTACTAAATAAACCGCTACTCACCATGTATTATGGCAAAAGAAAAGAAGAGTCATAAGAGAGTATTCAAAGCCATGATACCAAGTGTTGAAATCCACAGCATGACCAATAGGCAACGTAAACCGCTGATGGTCAGTATGGTCCTCATTGTAATTATAATTAGGACAAAAAGTTCTTGGAAACAAATGTTAGCCCCCCCCCCCCCCCCCCCTTCTGCCCTCACAACCATCTTGATCAGTGTTAAAAGCAAAATAACAGTATTGGGAAATACCCCAGACAAAAATAAAAATTGCTTTTTTTCTTATAAAAACCTTGTGCAAACAACAAGTATATGGCTGGCTCATACAGGCCGAGCTGGCAATGAATTAATAAACGTTTCAAC